>VWZK01009225.1:0-49203 GCA_013396935.1 Baryphthengus martii
CGCGCGGGCGGTGGTTGGTGCCGTTTAGCGGGCTCGCGGTAGCCGGCGGCAGGAGCGCTCAGGGCCGCCCTGGGCGCTGCGTCGGCTGCAGCGGCACGAAAGCGTCTCCGTCTGACTCTCGGGCGGTCGTGGACGTGTGTGGGAGGTGCCCGGCAGCGTCTACGCCTTCCTGAGGAGGTACGGGTCGCTCGGTGAGTGGGCTGGCAGGAGGGGTCTCCCTTCGGTGTTCGGGGAGCCGCCGGCCCCCTTCCGACGCTTCGGGGACACCCCTCCACTTCTTTCCCCCTGCCCCGTAGCCCTCGATACAAACGTTTAGAGGCCTCGCCAGGTCTTCGCTGCGGCCACCGTGCGTTTTGCGGTTCAGATACTCGGCAATAGCGACGGTAGCCGTGCTGCAGAAATCGCTTTGGAAAAGGCCATAGCTGTGCGTCTGTCTTTGTTGTGGGTCTCTTCTGTGTGTGTGTGTATACACAACTGAAAAATGCCGTAAGCTTTAGTGTTGCTTCTGCGTCCCTTCTGGTGTTGGGAAGCATTGTGCAGCACCAGCTTAATGAGTTCTTCACCTTTTATATTTCTAAGGGTAGAAGATGGCCGAATACTTGAAAAAGCCCTTTGCAGTCAGCCTGGGTGATATAAAAGAACGAATGAAAGATAAAAGAAATCAGAAATGGATGAAGTTGGGTAAAAATAGCCAGACCTCCACTATAAAGTCGAAAATACCAAGTAAGATCCTTAAATATCTTAATAGCTTTCATAATTACTATTTTTTTTTAACCAAGTTAAAAGACTCCCTGTTCTGTTGTAGTCACCAGCTCCAAGCAAATGAAGATCATCCAAGCAAACAACAGAGCTCTAGCTCAGGCTCTGCAAGAAGAAAAGCTCAAACTGAGGGATGCCCAGGATACTATCCTTCAGTTAAGCAAAGAATATCAAGATCTGAAAGTTCAGATGTTTAACTTGCAAAGACATCTTAGGTTCAAGGAACAACAGCGACTCGTTGAGGTATTTTTAATAATAGCTTTATGATTTAGTGAAGCTGAACATCAGAATTTGCACCAATCTACTAATATCTTTATGATCTTAAATATTTTGTGGCAAATTAATTCAATATATAGGAAACAGTTTTTTTAATATTTTCACCTAATCTAGTCAATAACTATTTGTTTTTTCTGGGTACTCCTTCTCCTTTAGTTAAAATTTATCTTCTTTGAATTTTATTTTTTTTAATCACAGTTGAAGGTACCTGACACAGGTATCTTCAGGATTTTGTCATCTCATAAGAAGTTATTACATTGGTAGTCAATACTAGAGCATGACAGTAACTGTGTTATTTTCCTTCTTTTGTCCCTTAGAATCGACTGTCAGCCTTGAATGAGATAATTTCAAAAGTTTCTCAGAATTTACTGAACTCAATTGATCTGCTCGGCCCAGTAAAGGATTTGTGTTCTATAGGTGTAGTAAGTATCTTTTCCTCTTGAGGGGCAGGATTTCTGTTAATTCTTCCTGTTAGGCCTTCCAGCACAGACGTGTGTAGTTTTTGAGATTTGAGCCTTAGTTTGGAGGTAGAAGTAGTCCCAGAGTTGCCAGTATGATGTGGGGTCCACGCTGTTTGGGGTGTATAGTAAGTTGTTAGTGGGACTGAGGCTCTGCTATGAGGTGGTAGGGCACCCTGATTTTCTATGGTTTTGTGTCTTGTTCCCTCTACCATCCTCCCAGTTCCTTCCCCTGTCAACTGTCTGTGTGATTAGGCTGGTGATGAATGTGCTGACTTCCAAGAGCTGAGTATGTGAGATCCTGCAGCACTTTGTGTTAGCCAGCCAGAAAGAGTTAAGGGCCTCTTTGGCCCTTCTGTGGGTAACTTGGCTGTCATCTAAAATTTGTATGTGGGGCAAGCTTGTTTCAGCTATTTAGTTACAGTAAGATTTATTTTGTTGACAGAATCAGAGAGCAGATCCTGAAAACAGCTCCAGTGTTGTTGGACAAATATGCTCAGTGTAAGTATCTCTTATTGATACCTATTTATATTTGAAGTAAGCTTGATTTTCTGACTGGAAAAAGGGAAGAAACCCAATGTGATGAAGTAGTTCTTTGTCATAAAATACATTTCTGTTCAGTAAATACTACCTTTGTTGTTTTCTCTAGAGGATCTCTACAGTCTGCTAGTCGAGTACTTCCAAGTGGGATGAAGGCTAATGGGGATAGAAATAAGCCGGCTCACTCTGTGTCTGCCATCTGTGAGGAATTTGACAGTGCCACTTCCTTAACTGAGATAGATCCAGATGAAGGTAACTAATTCAGCTATCAGATGTTGCCCTGTTCTGAGTTGAGGAAAAAAATGTGTGTAAGTTTAAAACACAGTTACTACTATTGAAGTTACTGTCAAGTAATTTTCTAGTTATTACCATAATGGTTAGATATTAATGTTGGCAACTGGTAAACTTTTAGAATAGAGATGCCTAGCAAAATGGGGGAAGAATTTGGAAATGCTTTCTTCTGTATACCTGCAATCTAGTTTCATTATCTACCAAACAGTTCAACAGAGTGAATTCATCTTCAGTGATGTGCTAACACTTGGGAAATCAAACACTGTTAACAAAGCCAAATACTCAGAAAACTAAATGACCTGTAGATCACCTTTCCAAACAGAACAGTTTAGAGGAAAATCCTAATGCAGTATACTTAACTGCTCTCTGTCTGGAAGCTGCATTAAACAGGTCATGTCTTGATTGCAAAATACTGGTTTATACAAATCTCTGGAGACAATTCTAAGAATAGTCTTAATGTTTTTACAGGTTCTGAATTTGCACAAAACATTAATAGATTGTTACTATTTTGCTTTAATGTGACTTTTTCTTTTTACTTACAAGGACTAACACCTGATTTTCATCTGGACAACCTAGGGTCAGAGCTGCAAAATGTGTCTTCAAGTGGAGAGGATGGAATTGGTAACGTGTTACCAAAAAGTGTGTCTACCAGGTGTCGCTATTCAAAGATCAGAAATGGCGATGAACCTTGCGCTGGTGTCTTGGACCATTTAGAATCACTTGATTCAAAAAAAGAGCTTTCTAAACTGGATGAAATTAGACTTGAGGAAAGTCTAGAGAAGTGTACTGTAGAAAACATAAATTCAGATATTTCTCAGTTGAACAAAGTAGGCTTAGAGCCGGTGGTGAGGCGGAGGGATTCTGAAACTGCACGGTTCAACTTAAACAATAACTCTGATCTTAAACAACGTGACTGTAAAAGCAGAGAAGACTCTCAAGTAAGGAAAGAAAAGCATCAGAAGGGAAAACTGGAACGGCCTAAAAATACTTCCAGACAAAAACCAAAAAAACCACAGCAGAAAGAGGCTTCTAAAGAAAAGTCAGATTTCTTGGGTGGCTCCAGTGACGCTTACGACTTTCTTTTTGAAGAGAGTGTCCATGTTACACCTTTTCGACAAAATAAGTTGAATGACACAGATACTAGTGTGGATGACAAAGGCGACTTATCTGAAACCAGTACCAGCAAGTTGAGTGATACTACAGATGATTCAGATGATAGCCTCTATGAGCCTTACAAGAGTAAATCAAAAAAAAGGAAAAGTTTGGTGGATGGGAAAGATACATTGCCAGTCCATGTAAGGCCAAGGTCTAAAAGATGTTTGGCACAGCGTGAGCAGAAACTCCATGATGAAAAAGAGACTGAAAGCAGTAAATCAAGTGACAAGTCTATTAGTAAGTGTTCTGTAATGGGTTTTGTTTCCTTGAGACATAACATTGTTTAAGGGACTTAGTCTTTTCTAGTTTAGTTTTTTTAATAAATAACAGAATAATGTTATAAAAATAATTAGATTCATTCTTCCGTCTGCCTTTTTTTCCCCAGCAGAAATTGGAATTAAAGATATGTTTCATTTAAGAAATTGGTCAAGAAAGAATTAATTCTTTATTTTAGATGCATTTAATGATGTATTAAAGCTGAGGAAAGAGAGTACAAAAGCATAAATTGAGAGAAGTGGAGTAACAAATCAGACTTAGTGTTATTTTTCCAAAATTAAATCCTGAATACTTTTTGATTCTCTTATGTATTCTTAAGTGGAAAGATGATAGTTCTAGCTAAGTTACTTGACATCTAGAATGTTGATTGACATTCTCTTAAGCCAGCTTGCCTGAATTGTCTCAATTTCCTTCCTTCCCAGGCCAGCCTTCTGAGCCATCTCGTCATCTTTGTGATGTTACCAATACCAGTTCATGGCTCCCCAGCACTGCGAATGCACCTGTTGTCCCAGAAGGTGATGGGCAGCAATCTCCCAAACGCAAGCGAAGCTGTGCTCTTACTGTCAGCTATAAAGAGCCAAGTATTGCAGGGTAGGTGTCTTACTTTCCAGTTCAATATAAAGTTCATGAACTTCCATTAAATGAAAGACTTGAAGAAAATATTTAAATACTGGAATTAAGTTCTTAAAACATTCAAAAAGGTCTGATGTTAGTCATATGATATAGTTCCTGTGAAACTGAATTTACTAGCTGAAAGTTAATGCTTTAAGTGACATGGGGAACAAAATTCATTTTTGCCTTTTTTGGTTTTTTAAACAGGAAACTCCGGAGAGGAGATCCATTTACAGATACACATTTTCTGAATTCTCCAATTTTCAAGCAGAAAAAAGATACTAAACACCGTTCTCTTAAGAAAAAATCTTTATCAAAATACAATGAGAAATTTGTTGGTTGTCGTTGAGATTTCCAGTCATGACAGCAAAACTGTGCATGCTCTATGAAGAAAGGAAATCTTTCATCCAGAAAACTACTGCTGCATAGTATCTTAAACAAATATGCAATTATTTCTATGAGTCTGTTAAGGATATAAAATTCAGAGGTTTGTTTTTAATCCAGTGACTTGTTTTTAATAATGCAGAAGAGACAAGCCTACTTTTGTAATTAACATGATTCCATTCAAACTCTTCTGAGATGGGGCTTTCCTACTTTGTAGGTCTGTGAGTCTATCAGAAATGTCTTGAGGGGAAAGATGAATTGTTACCTTGACTTATACTCTGCTTGATCTTACAGTGGTTGATCAAAGGTTAACTTTACGCACTTAAGATCAGTTGGTTGTTGTTGTTTGGGGTTTTTTGGGGGGGCTGTTAATAAGTGTTTGTACAAATGTTGGGTTTCGGAGGCAGGAAGATGTTAATAACAGTGTTTGTACAGGTGTTGGTTGGGGGAGGTGTTAAGTGTTTGTACAGTTCTTGTTTTTGTAATAGTTATGGTTTCATATAGCTGACAATAAATGTCCTAAAAACATTCAAAGAGCTTGGAGCTGATTGGTGTTCTTTTTGCACAGTTTCCGTATTCTCCTCAGAGGTAGCAATGTCACAAGCCAGGGCCCTCCTTCCCCATCAGAAGCGGGCAGTGTAAGTGTTGTTTAGAAGCAAGATTATCAGCTGTAATTTGATTATGGGGCCAGTGCTCTCAAAAGTAGTAATTTAGGGTTGGTTGGTACCACTGTGAATGCAAGTTAGCAAACTTGCTTTGTTCCGATCTGGGTGGTATCTGTGAAGAGTGCTCTGTTTTGCTGGAATTTAATGTAAACCACTATTAAGGGACTTCATGATAATCTTGGCTCTGCTTTGCCAAGTGTCTTTACAGGAGGAAGCTCTACTACAGCTGAACTGGTATCATTTGGTACCACCTAGGCACTATGCTAGAAGAACACTTATAAACTGTCCAGAAAGGTTGCACAACACTCAAACTAGCTTTTCTTTGCTTGAGAAACATTTAAGAAGTATTGATATATGAATAGAAAGAACACATTCTAAATAAGTAATGGGAAAGTACAAAAATACAGACTCTGCCTTTGTCTTGCAAGATTGCCTGTCTCACCTGTCCTGCTTCAACAGGTAACAAAAATGTCAACTGTTAATTACTGTTTTACTGGTAACTTACATGACTCTTAACAGTAATAAAAGCTGTAGCGACTGTGTGCTTGAAAATACTTGTGCAAAACACAGCCTTTCAATGTTGGAACTGAAATTTAACCTTCCAATCGTATCCTGAACTTCTAGCTCTGGGCCTTACCATCTTCATTATGAAACTCTTTAGGAACTTAAGTAGAATGATTTAACTTCAGGTGCTCTTTTCAGCCAAAAACAACCAGTCTGTAACAGCTATTTATCTGGGACAGAAAAAGAACAATGGGCTGCTCTGCTATCACAAAGAGCTTGGGGGTGGGTCTGTCAGGACAGGTGCAGGGCTTGTTCATAGTATGTAAAATAACTGTATCTGAATAACCTCCTGGTGACTTGGTACATCACCATGCACAGCCCACAGTCAAACAATTGTTTGAGATGATGCAGGAGTAAGTGCACCGTTGCTCGGTCAGTACAGAGCTGGGGATACTACATGGAATAGTTACACTGATGGTAGAAGAATAAAGTTAAAAATCTTTAGGCTAAAATAAAGCGTTCTGAACCCATGATAACAAGAATGGAAGGCTCTTAAAGCCTAAAGGATGGAATGACCTCAAAGGCTAAAATAAATCAGCAACAAGACACAGTAATTAAGAGCTGTATCTAAAGACAGTAAAACTGGCAACCCTTGTAGCTAATGCCTTGTTATGGCTTCTTTACAGAAATCAGAGACAATTTGGACAAAGATCAAAACATCAAGGTGTCCCCTACAAAACTTATGATGATTTTAAGACTGAAAACACACCTTGAGGGGGAGAATTTACACGTAGGACCACCTCAGTATGATGAATTAGGCAATAGTATAATGAATCAGGTAAGTGACAAAGCACGTGTACAAAGACTGGCTACATGATTTTTACATCACAAATCATAAACAGTGTAATGAATAAAAGCTATATATAAACTGCTACTGGATTAGTGATTGATTGCCTAGCACCCATTTCCACAGACCAAACTAAAGCCAATATCTTGATTCTGTGGTGACTGGCTTTGTGCACTGGGTAAAGGACCCTTTTCTAGGACTACAGCAGCTTTCCATACTGAATTCTCAGCTCAGCTTAGCATACCATGTGACCTACCAGTGAACTCAGAGGCTTTTTTTGCGTATTTCCTGAATGATGCACTGAGTACACTCTTGCAGATTCACTGTGCTCAGCTGTGAAGTTGCTTCCGTGTGTATATTTGTAGTACAAGAACTAATTAATAAAAAAAAGAGACCAAGATATAAGTAGGGTTTTGTACATATATAATTTAAAACTATACTGTACCAGTACAATATATTAATTTTACAAATGTAAAGTTCATCAGCTGTTAAAGCATTTGCAAAACCACATATCCTATCGTAACTTTATTGCACAGTATCTATGAAAATATTAATTCTTAAATTAGAAAACAAATGTTTCAATATAGAAGAGACAATCTGATTGAAAGACGATAAGAAAATCTACTCCGAAAATAACAAAATTTCACAGGATACCAAGCTTAACAGGTGCATCTGTAGGCCCAATCTACAAAACAGGATTATAGCATCCAGTACTGGCTATTTAAAAAAAAAAATAATACTCACTGTACCTTTGTTATAGATCCAAATGTAGGTCAGACTAATCTCATACAAAACACTATGGCAAGTCTAGTGTTAACATTTTGAATACCTTGTGTACCACATTTACTACTTGCAGGTAGTTCCTGACACCTACTTGCTGAATCGACTTGCGATTTAACATTGCACAGGCATTTTGCAGGAATATATTCTTTGACACAGCACAGGACTGGGAGTTTTCTCAGTCTTATAACTATTGAATTTTACCAGTGTTACATCTGTAAATATAAAACACCAAGAATAAAAGTTAAGTCTGTTTTTCACAAAAGCAAATATAATTTACAGTTACAAACTCTAATTAGAAAATGTCAAGTGACAACTTTTTGGCCTGTACTGATCTCCATTAGGAAGTTAGGTGTACCTCTTAAATGTAGTGTAAGCAGCAAAATATATATATTATACGTAAGTGTTCAATTTGAAGTTATACTAACATGAGTTGTAAAATGTTACTATGCTCCTGGATCTAAATAATCACAGTTAATAAGCATTTATAATAAAGCTTGGTAGAAAATCCAGTTTACCACAGAGCCAAGTATATAAGCTACAAACTGTCATACGTTGACTTCCTTTGTGTACAATAATCTTATCTCTGCTGAATAACCTAAAGAATTTAATAATGATGAGGAGGAGTAAACAGGGTGGATCATGAAGTGCATCAAAACCTTAACTCTCCTAAGCCAATTGAAATCATCTAACAGACATGAATCAGGTTCTCCAAAGTTATTTTGGGTACTTATGTCCTGCATAAGCCAAGTCACTATGACATTATACGTCTAGCCAATTTTTATATTTTTTTAAATAGTGGTTATGAGATTACAATTTGCAAGTAAAATATTTATCAAAACCCAAAATGAATAGAAAAACTTGCATCTGTCAAAGATTACAGGCAGTCCTTTTTCAGAACTGACTGCTCTTCTGTCACAGCTTCTCAACCAGCTGAGTGTTTCTTTTTAAAAATAATATCTTATAAAAAGATTCTACAAAGAAACAAGTGTTACAGACCCCCCCTCAACTGTTGTTTTCCCTTACTATTTTCTTTTTTACTGGAAAAAAAAAATAAAACTTTATCAAATAGGTACTGCATTAGGTAAGATATAACATCTGTTGTCTGGGAGTTTTCTTCACATTCCCAAACATGTGCAATTCCCACATGTTTTGTGGGGTTTCTGAGGCTGTAGCTGATAAACTTATTATGAACATACGGTAAAGGGCACACAAAAGAAATTTTCCGTAATTAAATACATTATAAAGCATTTTAATAAAATAATTTTTTTAACTTCAGTATAATACATGTTTGCAAAACTAAAAGGGTTTTTAAAAGTGCTAAGTATTAAACAGAAGTTTGTTAAAAGTCCCACAACTCAGATATAGAAGAGCTTGCCTGCCCGTAAAGTAGGCACACTATTTGGTTGTAAAAAAGACAGTGTCACTTATCAATTAATCCAGCTTCTTTAATTTTTGTGTAGAAGAATTTCTCCAGTATATTGGCACATTTGTAGTATTCACTCTCGGGGGGGTTGTACTCTCTGCAATTTGTAAAGACTCGCTGCAAGTCTGCCATGAACAATTTCTTAGACACGTAGTACCTATTCTTGAGGCGCTCACTCATTGTTTTGAGATCTGTACAGAAGAAAAATAGATTAACAGCGTTTGATTCAAATACTTATTGCAATATCTGATTTGCCATTCAACATCTGCCATTTAAATTGCCATTGAACATGCACTGGTAAAGCCAGGTTCTGGAATCCCTCATTGCCTTCAGCTAAGGTACAGCCCCTTTTTGGTCTTTTTAGCATCAACAGCAATTGAGCCCCTGGAACTACGTGTAGAGTTTATTTTTGTTCTTTAAAATGCTGAAGCATCGTTCTTTTGTCTTCTCATGCTCCTCTGAGTTTTCAGTGGATATTGGGTGTCTCTAAGTTTCCTCCATCTGCTCTGTGAGCAGTTAGCAGAGCTCTTGTCAGCTCTGCTGGAGGCGGCCTTGGCAATGCATAAGCAAAGAATTCACATATCACAAAACATATATGTTAACTGAAAATCCTCACTTCTGTGTGAACACAGCTGAGAAGAGACATGTGTCTACACTACAGTGCTTGCAGTACTTGCAGCTTTGAAAAGACATTAAACTTTTTCCACACTCTACATATATTTTAATTATACCCTTAGGTCTTTACATTTTAAGAGTCATGTGAGAACACATCTCTCCTGCTTTCAACCTACCATACAAAATCTTTACTTACAGAATATTCTTCAAGAAATATTATCCTTTATACTAAAATCAGTCATCCATAAAATATGTAAATCATCTCGGAGTTCTCCACAGAGTTGCTTTCCCAGCGATAATTCTTGACAGGCATTTAAAAATTTTGTCTACATTACAAGTGTTCTAGGAGTAAGTACAGGAGTAGAAGTGAGTAGTGGGAGGTGTGCTGGGTGCCTTGGCTTTTCTCACCTCAGATGCTCTAAAAAATATTTTTTAGCAATGCTTGAGCCAGGCTTCAGCAGCCCCTTTGTGAAACTGTTAAGAAAAACAGCTGATAATGGAGACTTACTGCCAAGAAGCATTGCAAGGAAAGCAGAGACCAAAAACCTCCAATGCAATGAAATTAAACCTTAAAACTTAAGTTTAAAAACACAGTTGTGAATACTTTTGTTTGAGTTTAGGTTTGGGGAGTTTTTGTTTGTTTGTTTTTTAAGGGAGATTTGACCTTGGTAAAATAGAGAAAAACCCTGTCAAATTGACAAGAGGGGATTAGTTAAGAGAAGTTTGATGGATGCTCTCAAATACCTCTTCCAATGATTTATAACTTGCTGTTCACTGGTGCTGCAAAAGCAAAGACTCATTCAGCTCCCATTAAGTCTGAAATTTAGGTGCCTACATCTAAACTAGATATCCATATAATTACAGTATCCAACTGAGAAGGCTGCTTAGCTCACCCTAAAGCAAATACTGCCTGGCTGGTCACTTAAACTGTTCTCCTCTCACTCCAGTGAAAGTTTGGCTCGATCTGTCACTCAGCCACAGAGCTTTCACATTGCAGATGAAAAGGGAAAAAACAAAACAACCAACAACAAAAAAAAACACCCCACAAAAAAAAGCCAAAACAGTATTTCTTGAAAATAAGCAGGTGAAAGAGCACTTATAACAGGGTGGGGCAAAGTGTCTATACGTGAGAACTGACCTTAGGAGATAGTAAAAAAACCCTACAGCCATCTCTCAAATACTATACATTTGCATACAGACTGAGTTGTAAAGATAAATATTATATCTTGTCTGTGATAGCATAAGGAAAGACAATGCTGTGGGTTTTAAATTGAAATTACATCTGAGCCATTTTTGTACAGTCTCAGCATGCTGGCAGTGAGAGCAGAAAGAAAGCAGATGTTGATCATGAATCAAAATGCGGTTTAGTTTTGCTGGGTCCCTTAGCTGAAAAAACATAGCAAAACTAAACCAAAGACCTCAGGTTAATCCTAAACTGAGAGCTGCTGCCCCCACCTCCAATGTAACACATCTGAACAAGGAAAGGACAGACAACATTCCTGCTTTGGCTTTGCCAACCCAGGCAGTAAATGCTTTGTAACCACTGTTCAGATTAAATAGTCACCTAGATTGAGCCTGTGCTCAGAAAAGTAGACAAGACAAAATTCTGCCACAGGAGGGTGTCAACATTCTTTTTCTTCATTGCTAGAAAATACATTTGTGTCAGGAATATAGGAAGCCAGTTTCTGTTTTACAAAGTGCACATAGATTTGCTATTTGGAAACAATAAGTTGAATATAAGAGAATCATTAAGCCAAACTGGTGTACACAGGCTAGGAGCCTATGCAAAGCAACACATTCATTCTCTATGCAACTGATTGATTGCAGTCTGCAATGGACTTGTATTTCATTCTCTAATAACATTAAAAGGTACAGAAACTGTAATCAGAAAGAGGGAGGTGAGTGTTGCATAAACAACGAAGGAGTAGCAGGATTTAGTTTCAAATCTGCTGCAATACAAATCAAAACAAGCATCTGTTTAGAACAGCAGTGAAACATCATTGAAATTATACCACCCAGTAGTCAAAAGCAAAGAAAAACATGATTAGCAGTTGTGTACTTCCCTTTGCAAATAATCCTGCATGAACAACAGCTGCACGACTTAAAAATAAAAAAAAAAAAAACAACAAAAAACCCCACCACCTCAGACAACTTTGGCAGATCTAGAATGCAAAGATGAAAGTTACTTTGCAATCAGTTGCCTGAAGCATTTTCCTAAACTTAAACTGAACTGTTAAGATGTAATTAGGAAAATCCTGGTCCTATTGAAAAGGTTTTTTTCTGTGTGACTTAGAAAGCTGAAACCTGGTTTTCAAAGCAATTGGAACACTCAGGTGTTCCTGAAAGTTTGCCTTGAGATTTAACATACCAGTAAGACCTGCAATGACCAGTTACCACACACAAGACTGTATTTGTACAACTTCCATAAACCTGCTCAGCCCCAAAAGCTTCTAGCTGACTGCACCATTCAAGGTCTTGCTAGAGGTCTCCAGGGCATACTAGGATTTCACACGTATACACTATAGATGCTTCACAAAGGTCACAAAGCAGTCATAAATTTCAAATGACAGCATCATACCCTTGGCACTTCAGAGCTGCAAGCAATACAGATCTTTTAACATAAAATAATCAGATTACAATTTATTCGCTATGTCTCCAGCTATAAAGATTTTTAAATGCTATACTTAAAGAATGTTAATAGCATTACCCATGGGAAACCTTATAACTTCATAATATCCAGGAGCTTCTGTTCTCTTCACAGGTTCCATGAAGGGCCAAGCGCTTTGATGGCTCTTTGGTAAAGAAAAAAGTAAGGTATCTAATATGGAAACTCCATATTGGAAATCATTTAAAAATCTTTATAGAAGGTAAACTAGAACCAGCACTCACCTTCACCTGCTGCAGGATGGTTTTTAATGTGCTGTAAAGTTGATCTGGATCCTTGGGCTCCTTACTTGAAAAACAGGAAAACAAAAAGATTAGGTTGAATCCCTTATCTTCATTCCTATGACGTGCATCATACTTAAAAAGCATTTTATGGAAGAGATAATTTTTAAAATGAAAATACAAAAGAAACAAACCAAACAAGTCAACACCCCTCAAAAAACCTCTAAAAAAAACCAAACCCACTTAATAACTCATCCGCTGCAAATTATTCATCTGTTTTCTAATGGCTGGAAGGAAATACCAAATTACATTACTTAAAAGACTTTTCTCAAAGGAATCTTCAAATGGCTTCATCATTTTACTTTGTGCAGCACTTACCCTCTTTCTTTTCCGCTTGGTTTCCAGCCAGTCTCTCCTGTACACCAACAACATGAGAAATTACATGGGAACTACAGTAGGTCAAAACATTAACTGAGTTATTGCAACTCTAAAAGATAAACCATTTCAATGCTGCTACAGTAAAATGAGTTTGTTTTAATAAAAGCAACTCCTAGTAAATAACATAATCATGTAGCCCATAGCCCCATTCAATTTCCTACATGCCTCTTCCTCCCAGCTGCTGAAAAGATTCTAAAAATATTCCTGAAACACACATTTTTTTCAATAATTCAATACATATTTTATCACAACCTCTGTAAAGAATAATGATGTCAAAGTTATCCCATTTGATTCTCTAGGGATAGAGAGTAAATTCCAGAAAAGCACAGTTGAAAAAAGTCCCCTAAAAGATTGTACTTAAATGTTCTAATTCTGTTTGGTCCTGGAAGTCACGTTTAGCACAGAACCCATCCCTGTACAGAAGTGTAGTGTTTAACAGTGGTGCCAGAGGGAAATTGCTCTCTGCACTGCAATACAAATCAAAGAGGGATGACTTAGAAATAAAATTACACTCATGTACATAAAAGAGAATCAGCCTGTGATGCCTTGGGGAAGTCTCGAAGCGCAACCATCATGGAAACACAGCAATCTTCATAGAAATCACATCAGCAGACCAAAACAATTACGTTTTAATCAAAAATAAATACGTGACTACATTAGGATTTCTAGTCTTGGACCTTTCTTGGGCAGTTCCGCTTCTGTTCTACATTAAAAGAGGTGGATACGTACTAATTCCAGGAATGCTTTCTATAGGAATCTGCCGTACACCATCTTTGAAGCAAGAGAGGCCAGGATAAACTTTTCGTATCTGAGCTTGCTTCCTTTCTATGAGCTTTTTAATAATCTGTAATAAAGCAGCAGAGAAAACAAAAATTAGTTGATTTGCTCAGAAGTAACCCAGAGGATAAGTGTCATGAACAGAAACACTCGCACTTCCTAATTTTACCGTCTTTACAGATCCCCTGAAGCTGGTAACAGGGGGGAGCTACCCAGCCAAACACTGATTCGGCAGATCAGGCTACCAAGTCTCTTAGCCGCCTATTTAGGCACAAATCTGGGAAAAAAAAAGGAGTCATTGTTGACTGTACTGATCACAAGCTGCATAGCTCCTGGGAAGGTGGCAGCAAAGGTCAGGAAGAAAATTTCCTGGAAGCAGGTTTAGGAACTGGCTCTAATTCTAACAGGCCAGAAATTTCAAGGCACATATTAAATGCACATATTTCAATGCATGGATATGTTTGTATCCCAGATTTTAGACATACCTGTTCACTTCAAAGTCTCCATATAACTGTTAAGAGGCGCTTAGATATCAGTCAGAGATACTCTTAATTTTCTCTTAAGGAAGTCAGAATGATGCCACTCTTTGGAACCAAAATTTTATTCTGCTTGTAAATGCCAGGAAAGGCTTTTCCAATTCTGGGGTACACACTGTTCTGCTCTGCAATCTCATTACCTCAATTTCAAGTAATTTGCTTTGGTGCTCTTGACACACACTTCGAGACTTAGCTAAGCTTTATGTGTCCTGAATATGTCACTTTCCAAATGGCTTACTTCATAACAGGGAGTAATCAAATGTGTAGCCATTCAGACCACGACTATTTGCTTTGGAAATAATAAGGACAGACATATTCTTATTTTTAAGGACCTTCACTCTCCCACACATAATGTTTTCTCTTAAAGAAGAGAAAAAGAAAAAAATCAGATTTTCCATAGAGGTTACAAAAGCTGAGAGAAATACAGTATACAGCAGCACCGTGGCCAGATTCCAGCATAACATCAAAATACTTTCAAACTAATTGCTAAATTCACCTCAAACGCTTTTTATAATCTAGGAGCTCATGGCTCGCTCTGATTCAAACAAGCTGTTCAATCAGTAACGCTGATTACTCACAAGTCAGCAGGTCACAAAGCTTTGCATAAAGGGATTTTTCGTATTTTTCAGAATGACTATAAATGAATGTAAATGTAATGAATGTAAATCAGGCAGTGCAAAGTCACAAATGGTGGTCTGTGACTGGTACCCAGTGCCAGGTGACAGTCTTAGCAGTCACAGACATACTCATTCTTTAAATAGAAGCTTAGATTCCATGAAAACCTTCACTTGTAAAAGGGCAGGCCTAGAAAAGCCTGACGTCCAGTACTGGCCCATACAAGCAGCAAACCAAATCAGCACATAATCTACACAGTCAATATTCAAAATTCTACTTATGTTCAGGTATCATCTTCACTGCTTTTGATTTGGACAGACAAACATTCTTCATTAAGCTGCAGGCTGAGGGCTCTTCCTAAATCTCCTTGGAATACAGAGAATAAAAAACCTGATCTGCGTTCTGAGTGTCAAACAGGTAATCCTAAAATGAACTCCCACAGGTTTAGGTATTTATTCTTAGAGAAGATACAACAGCATAGATCAATGTATAACAACAGCTTGCATTCTAACAGTGGTGGACATGAGATGTCTGGAAGACCAAGGCACTTTATTTCTAAATGGAGTGTCTCCAAGTGTTTTGGAACAATATGGACATCCCACCAAATCAGAGTGAAGAATGAAAAATCACACATGCTAAATAAAGCAGTCCCAAAACCAAAATCTTAAAAACTAACTTAAGTCTGTGGAAGTGATGTGTTGATGGCCTGGGCCTAGAACTGCATTACCGCAGTTAAGCATGCCTGAGATGTAACAGGCTGCAAGAGACATGTCCACTACCCACCCACCCTGACAATATCCCATCCCTGAGCGGAAGGTGACATGTCCAGCAGTAGACTGAGATCTGAAAAATCACCTTATCAAGCATGAATGGGAAAAATTTATAATCTCACGTTGTATGGACATATAAGAACTTTCCCAACCAGGGAAGTTAAAAAACCTTGTAAACTAAATGTGTAACACTCAGATACTGTCTTTCCTTCTGCAAGCAGGAGTCAAATAGTTCTACTATTTGGGAGGATCTACTGTTTGGGAGGATCGTTCCATAAAAAAGCATTTTAACAAACGTCATGAGATTTGACCAGTCTTGAAAGAATCAATTATCCTTGTACTTTGTATTTCTTTAAAACCCCATAAAGTATGTAAACACACCTAGAAACATCTTAATTATTTTACTAATAAATTGCCTTATTATATGGAATATTACTATGAACTAAATAAAGAATATCCCACATAAACTCCAAAGAGGGACAGCCTGGAATTTAAGGCAGCCCACACTTGATTTGTATATTAAAGCAGTGGCAGCAAAAATAATCCTCTTTCTTGAAAGCAAAATACAGGACACGCAGCACAAACTCTCCATTCAAAAGTCACTCTAATGAACACGACTATCACTTGGAGAAGAAAAAAAAACAATTACAAAGCTGCAGAACAAATCAATCTCACAAGATTTTACTTAGCTATCAGCTATGACAAAATTTAGCTATGAAACACTCCTCAAAATATCAGTGATTTTCAACATTTGTTATGATAAATTTAGTAAGGTAGAATTTAACGCTTTAACTGCAAAATTACAGCACTAGGACTTGAATGAAAGAATTGTTCTAGCTAAAAGTACACCTTCCAATGTTTTAAGCACCAAAGCAATGAAAAGAACTAACCTGGCACTGACTGAATTGTTTCTAAACACCTGAATAGACCATAATGTCCAGTGCTTCATCTCAGCCTTTACCTCTTTTTGCTTTTTAATAATGACAGAAAATTCCGTGTAGGGGATCCTTGGATTTAATTCACATCCCATCAATGTGGCACCCTCATAATCCTTGATGTAGCCAACATATTTTGCTTTTGGTACTTTAATATCTTTGGAGAAGCCCTGAAGAAAAAAAAAAAAAATCCTCAAGTTGTTATGATGCCATTTTCCTTTTACAATTGTTTTAACTTAAATGCTAGGATGATTTAGAACCAATATCATCATAATCTTAAAATACAGACAATATAATGGGAAGAGTTACAGGTAATGGTTCATAGTCTTGTAAACACCTTCTCATGGGAGTCACTTGATACAAGAATTGTTAATTTCTTCTATGTATAGAAAAAGAAGGAAGAGAGAGGAGATAAAGAGATGGAGGAAAAGATTTTTCAGTGTGGACAAATTTCCTGGATTTTTCTAAAAATTTGCTACTATAATATTATAGGATGCCAGTTCTGTAGGCAACAGTCAAGGAAAGTCACTGTTGAAGTCAATGACAGTAATTTTGTAGCCATAAAAAACAATGATTTTTTTTCTCTTTACTTTTGCATTTCAAGTGAAAAATTACGATAACAAATCCTTCAAATTGGGGAAAGGACATTTCAGACAGGAAAAGAGTCTGTCTGCACTGATCTGATAGCAGCATCACAAGCCCAGCTTTTAGTCCTTTTAAATGTGCGAAGAGCAAATTGTATTCATCTTATGTACATAACCACAGACCATGGAAGTGCCTTAAGGAGTTCATCCAGCCCCATTCCTGCTCAGAGGAGATTCTCATCTCATCTGGTTGCTCAAGGCCATGTCCAGTCTTGAAGACTGCCATGGACAGACATTCCACAGCCTCTCTGGGCAACATTTTCCAGTATTTCACCACTCTTACAAAAGCAATAAAAAAAAAATAAAAATTCCTTCTATCTACCTGTAATTTCCCATGTTCCAGCTTGTGTCCATTGTCTCTAGTCCTATCGTTGTACATTTCTGAGAATAGTCTGATTCTATCTTGGCTCTATCATCTGACCAGATTAAACAGGTGCCAACTATCTATCAAATCTATTTGACATACTAGATACCGCAGTCTTTCCTGAACTTCAACCTCATGCTCCAAATCAGGAGGAGTTCTGAGCACAGGTCAGGTAAGTTCTAGTCTACGGCAGGTATGTCTGGTCCTTCTTTAGACTTCTTATACAATCAGTGAAGGAATTGAATGAATGAAGAAGCAGCCAACCCATATTCGACTGCTTTTTAGACTTGACAAATTACAGGCCATACCATACACCTACATTCGCATGATTCCATGGAAGCAAAATGCATTCTAAGCTAATATCACTACATGCAATGAACACAGAGAAAATTTTGTAGATAAAAATATGAACATAAAATTGCACTACGCATTTTATCCAACTACTTTATCATGTCTAGTTGCACACTAACTTCTTGCACCAAGTAATTTCTTACATGGACTTACTTGTTTTTTGAAGTAGCCGATAGCATATTCATCTGCATATGTGAGAAAGTTGAGAATGTTGTGTTTGATGTGGTACTCCTTCAGATGGTTCATTAGGTGAGTCCCATAACCCTGGGTGAAACATATGAGGAAAAAGCCATTACAAAGCCTTTGGGGACTTCATGTACTAGAAACTGTGGACTCAAAGTTATTACAGACTGTTTTTCAAAATGCAACCTTTCCTCTAAAGCCTGTTTTAAAGACTTTTCTCATAACTAACTTGGTGACGTGTACTCAAGATTAAACTCTTTTCAGCCTTGTAAGGGTATCTTTGTGACCCAACAGGGAACAGAAAATAAAACAGCTTGCAGTGTCTGATTCGCTTTTAATCTAAAAGAGACTAAACTCTAGACTGTCTCTAGATGGATAAGGTGTAGCTCTGAAGAGGCATATTATCCTGGAAGTTGTAATTAAAGATGCATACATATTTTTTTCCTTTTAAGTTAGATATCAACTATTAATAGACAGATATTTCACCAATAACAAATCCATGTATATTGTAATACTAATTATCCTTATCACTTAAAAATTGCAAAGCAGTAGAACTACCAAAATTACTCCTTCTAGAGGAACCCATTCTGAGACAAGATCTGTTTTATCGTGCACCTGTAGCAGAAACAGCCTCTGCCTCAAAGGATTTATAATCTGAATTTATCATAGGGCATAAAAGGGAATAGTAAAACAGTTATTACCATAACAAGCAGCAGAAAATTATTGAGTCCATAATAAAATAAATAGCCTGCCTTCTGACTGCACACAGGAATAATTTCCATTTTCATTCAATCTCAAAGTAAACAAAAGGTTCCATTTATTCACATTTCCAAGTAAGCTACAGTCCTCCCCTTCTGCTGTGAGATGAAAAAATGTAAAATAGACTGGAAAGGCCATATAATATGTGACTCTTGCATACATTCCAATTTTAACACCATGGAGACTACCTGGACACTTACAGAAATATATATGGAATCGGTTTTGCTGCTCTGTTCCGCAAAACTGGGAAAATTTCAATTTAGGTATATAAGCCATAAAAATAAATCAGAAAGTATATGCTTCTCAATTAATTCACAATTTAATAGCTCCAGACATGGCAATAACCAGATAAAAGCAAGTTTGCTAAGTGCTGAAGCTCAACAGAAAAAGTTTTGTGACACATTTTCTTTAAAATCTAGGTACAAAATTTGTGCATTAGTCTTTCCTTTCCGGCTAGTGTTTGAAGCACCTGGTATTCAGACCTCATATTTGAAATTAAAACCTCATCCGTGTGAAAATAAGTGCTTCTGAATTGAAGGAAGCTCTTCAAGCCATATATTCACTTGTTAAAGTGGCAAACATCACACATGGCATCAAATACAAAGAAGTGGTTTGACGACTGATGACATGTTAAGTGGCACAGCATTTCTTGCAACTCAGATGTGCTCAAGCTAATGAAGAGGCTTTCTAATTGCAAATCTGAGTTCTCAAATTCTTGAAGAGGGTGAAAACCCTGAAACAAAAATGTGAATGAAAAATGTTTTCCTTAAATGCCAGCTAGCAGTATGTGGGCCAGCCAAGCTCCTCACATCCCTTATCAGCAGGGTGAAAGGAACAGCCTATGAGACACTGACGCTTTATTTACACCCAAAACACTGCAATTCATTCCAGTAATTCTAAAGCATCTAATCTCTGATAAAAAATGTCAACTTCGTGTCTCAAAGAAATTCCAGCAATTATGATGACAATACTTCAAAGATTTACTGCTGATCTGTTATTTTTATAACCTTCACTAGATTTATTCATTCTCAGAAACACTTGCCAAAGTCAAAATCCTAAAAGGAAACTAAGTCATGTCCAGTAAAATTTAAAATATTTTTTAACATGGGATCAAACTATCTCACAAACAAACCAACTTTTAAATATCTTTAAATATCACATAAAGGAAAATAGTACCCATATTTCTTACTCCAGCTTCAAACTGAATTAAAATTGGTTTTGTTTTGTTTTTTTCCCAAGAGTAGGCAGTTCACCCATTATGAACATTTAGTTTTTCTGAGTTACCTGGTGGCAGAGGTCACCTTTCTCAGATAGAAATGTTGGAAAGCCAATTTTCAGAAACAGTGAACAGATCTTCACATACAGCGAGGCACCCAGAGGGTACCAGCAGAAATTATGCATTATCCCTGAACAGGCATGCTCTGAGGGGTTAGATTTGCTCTATCATATTCTGAAATGTTATCCCTAGAGAATCACAACATACCTTTGGCAGCTTCACTTGTGTTATGCACTTTGTTGCTTTTAGTAGAAGGAAAACACCTTTTATGAACGAGAACAGACACACCTAAAGCATGTTCTGGTATTGTTCACATTCCCTAAACCACTTGGATATTTTTGTGACAGGCCACTGTTCTCTAACACCAGAGCTGAATAAAATCAAATAGAACCCAAGTACTAAAAATAGTCACAGGTTTTCAGTGCCACTGTGTTACCCTTCTAGACTCAGAGCTCTTCCCTTCAAAGCAGTGCACACAATTTCTACACGTTCAGCTGCTACAAACTAAATTAATCCACATTTCAACTTTAAAAGTTTCAACTGAAAAGCAAAGCTACAGCACCATCTAAAGGCAAAATCCTGAATCGAACGGTCAGAGATCTACCTACCATGGTGCTCTATATTACTACCACACAGCCGCTAATTCTCAACACTCAGAGAATACCTTGTGAAATTAGGTCAAAAAAAGACTGTAAAGAATAGACCATGTGCTTATTTTGAGATGCAAAACTATACTTAATTTCTCTGATATATCTCATTCTGACCAAAATCACATAACGCCGCAAATTGACTGAACACAAATTAGTGCCCTACACAAGCAATATTCATTTTAGTCAACCATGGGGTGTTACACTGCACAGAGAGGCAATTGCTGGAGACAGAGGAGTGAATAGTCCAAGAATGGGAGACTACTGGCCACTACTGTGTTCAGGAAGATCTTCCCTATCTAATAAACTACAAGTAATCCTACTATTATGCTGATGATTCTAAATCTGCACATTTCTTTAATTTCTGTGTATTCTATTTAGAAACACTGTATCTTTCAAACTATTTCTGTTTGGCAACTCATTGATGTATACAACGTGACTAACAAAACGAGCAGCACATGCAGTACTGAATGGGACTCCAATATATTTAATAAACTCTAGTAGAGAATTACTCTTACCTTGACTTGCTCATTGGAAGTCACAGCACAGAAAACAATCTCTGTAAATCCCTGGGAGGGGAACATCCGAAAGCAGATACCACCGATAACACGACCATCTTTTATTAATGCCAGGGTCTTGTGTTTCCTGAGTAGACAGAAATAACAGTCACTTTAATTCATGCACATAGTACATAAAATGCCATTACCTTCCTTTTTTCAGAAACCTGATTCGCTTCTTTCCATGATACTAATGCAATTGTATATGCCTCTGTTATTAGCTGCTTCTATCTACAGAAGAGTTGCTATTTTAACATTATGCTTTGAATTTACCATAAAATCCATCATTCATACAGCAAGGTCCTGGCCTTGCCAAGTACTCTAGGTACCAAGATAATGCCCAATAAATAGGAGTTGCATTGCTTTCCTTGAATCTATCGCTGACAATTAGGCCATTGCACAGTTCTCAGGATGATTTTACCCTGACTAAATTAGAAATTAATGGAGTTACAAGACAGCAAGTCCTCCCTAAAGGATTCCTGTTCCCTTGCATGCACTCTCTATAGCTAAACTATCAGTTTCAAATATAGCTGATGAAGCAAGAAATTACATTTTGTATTTCTAATCACCCACTCTTTGTGGTATGGAGACCAGAATATGTATCTGTTTCTGTTGCACTGACACTAACTGCCAGGAAAAACATAACAAGGTGCATTCCGAACTCTCCTGTCAAGGATTAAGAATCCTTAAGGTCTGGAAAGATTTTTCTGCACCTGCTCTTTAAGTTATTCAATACACAGTATCATATAAATTGTATAAACAATACACTAAATTTACAAAAAGTATCTTTTTTAGGGGGAAAGGTCAGTGCCAAAACTGAGCCCTTGACAAAAAAAGGTAGTAGGACTTTTTACACATTTTATATACTCTTCTTATTCTTATTTTGGTGCTTTTCATTTGTGGAATGACAGCAGCAATATAGTAGCCTGAGTTTTTAACTTTTTTTACTTGTGTTTGAGTAGTTGAAGGAATAAGATTCAGTAAGAAGAGCCATTTTGGAAATAAGAACATTAAAGGCGGTAATAGTTAAGATAATAGCTGGAAGAAACTTGGGAAGAGAACTGATGGACTCCAGTATCTCACACCTGATGTAGGCTTGTGTGTACCCACTACTCAGCATAGGTCTCCAGTGTGTGTCCCTAGAGATTCATGGCAGATACTGGGGTACTCTGAGTAGTCCAGGAGATGTGCTTCTGTGCCTGACAGAGCCAATGCCCGCTGGCTACAAGGCCGAGCCCAGCAGCAACAGCAGTAGCACCTCTATGACAATATTATCCTATTCTGATTTGATTGGCAACAAATTAAATTAATTTTGCCCAAGTTAAGTCTGTTTTGCCTGTGATAGTAACTGGTGAGTGATCTCTCCCTGTCCTTACCTTGACCCACCAACCCTTTGTTGTATTTTCTGTCCCCTGTCCAGTTGAGGAGGTGAGTGATAGAGCAGCTTTGGTGGGCACCTGACATCCAGCCAGGGTCAACTCACCACAGGACCACAACAAGAAGCCACTTGTCATTAATACAGCTACCGAGATAGTATTTGGGTACGGATTGGCCAGGAGTCATGGGGGCTTGAAAAGATGGGCAAAGGGTAGCAGGGGCAGAGCCGCCCTTCACGCCACCTCGGCTGGCCCCTCCCTACACTGCTGCCTGCAACCAGAAACAGGCTCTTTCCATCTCACCCACCAAAATCCTCACCAGTGGTACTCACGGATCAAAGACCAAGCGCGTGATGTACTCCTTCGGCATTCGAGGCAGCTGATGGGAGAACACGTTCTGCAAACCAACCAGCCACATCATGATCTTCTTGTTGGGCTTCTGGTTCAAGGAATTGCCAACCACGTGAAATTCAATCACCCCCCTGCGCTCCTCCAGCCTCGCCGCCTCATCCCGCGCCGAGTGTGCCGAGAGGAAGTTGGTCTGTGAAGCATGGAAGATGAATGAAATCAGATTTTGGAGATTTCCCACCATCTGATGGAACAGACTTAAAGAACAAACAAATGAAACCTCTCCTTTTTTTCCAAGCCATCTTTTTAGAAAAATAGACCTGATTATCTTGTTTTGTTTTTTTTTTTCTAAGCAGAAGCGACACTATCAAATAAGCTGGATATAAGTCTACATTACAGCGTACAAAGGCTTATACAAATTTCTTTTGGTAAAGATTAGGTAACAACAGGAATGGTTATGCCTCAACAAGTTGTAACATCTCTCAGGGGACAGGACTCATCCAGTTGAAGCTCATGTCACTAAGCCTTCATATTTTCTTTAGTCTTGCCACCTTGGAAAAGAGCAGTGGATTCGCCTACACACACTGCAAATCACATCTTTTAATGGGGGTGTAGGCAAAGTCATATTTTTTTAATTTTAGTAGTGCTTTCCACTATCATAAGAGCCTAAAAGAACATTTTAATTCTTCATGATTCTGCTGTTATACATCTAGCAACTGCCTCCATATATTTGAATGGAGATGAAATTAATGCAGACAATTTATTTCACCTATTTTTTTTTTTCTGAGAACATTTTACAATGCTAAAACACCTCTGCATGCACATACTGTTTACTTTCTAGAGCAAAGTTTGGCTGCTGGGCTTCTAGTCACTGCCAGCCCCAGTCTGTGCCAGACTGGCACAACATTTGTAATAAGCAGAGCCATCAGTCACAGTATATAGTTTGAGTAAGGAATGTAGGTGGTTCCAAATATTCAGCAGTCTCTAGCTAAACCTTGGCAAACTAGAGCTGCTGGCAAAACATAGCCTGGCGGAGAGAACAGAAGGAGGAAGAGCCAGCCAAAAGAATAAAAATGTGCAATTCTGTTTGTTTTTCTCTTCCAGCAGAAAAAAAAGAGCAACTGCGGAAGACAGAGCAAATAACTGTTTAGATTAGCCCTTCTGCATGAGACGAAGGTTTTAACTCTGGATCTTTCATTCTGCTGCAATACTTGAACTCCATTTACCTTGTCTTATGAGCTACATCTGTGATTAACAATAAAATGCATACTCTGGGACTGTTCTGTAACACAAGTACCTTGCAAAATAAGCTGGGATCTACTTTTTTACTATGACTAATTTGCAAGTCTCTTTGCAAACAGTACATAATGAATTAAAAAACAAAAAAGAGAGGGAAAAAAAAAGTAGAACTATTTTTCATGTTAATGATGCATTTAATCAGTACTTTTTGCTCACCTGACCACACATTTTGGAAGTCTATTTTTTTTATTGACAGTATGGTAAGTTTTGCGGACTCTTAGCTTATCACACTCTATCCACGTGGAACAATTATCAAAACCAGACCATTTACAACACCAAGTGATGCATTTCTCACCTCTGGCCCAAGCATTGCTGCAGGATCTGTAATTGTTGACATTACTTCATTGATTAACTCAATAGGAATATCTCCTACAACCCTTGGTCTTTTAGAATCCTCCAGAGAATAGGGTTCATTATTTTTTCTCTTTTCCCCTATAAAACAAAACCAGGACAAATTAGAAACAACCAAACTGTCACAAATTAGAACTATAGAGTCTAGCATTTTTGTTACATTCTTCAGTTCGTACTCCAAGTTTGGGGTGGTTTTATTTAATGCCTATAGCAAGGGAGAAAGAAATAAATGAAATCTGAACAACACTTGTCACTGCTGCAATTCTATCTTTCACTGGGATATTAGCATAAAGCAGGATGAATATACCTCTCCTTCTCCTATACCTCTGCAAATTCACAGTGAAACTACTTGTTCTTCTTTTTCCTTCAGAATCTTCTGCAGTGAACCTCTGTGTTGCTGTTGTGGAAGGTCGGTGCTCAATACACAAATTATAATGCATCCTTCTAGATAACATAAAATCCCATTTTGGGATTCCCTGGAATTAAGCACCCATTATAGATTTCTTTCACCCCCTTTGCAAATCAAGCAGCGCGTAGTCTGACACATCATACATATCTGACTTTAAAAAAATCCATATAAAGCTTCAAAATCAAAATATATCACGTTAATTATTAGCTGCCCTACTAACTGCCCAGACCAGCATGTAATGTAGCAAAAGCAAATAGTTAAATTCATGAAATAAAAGCCCAGCAAGGACTACTAGAGGTACAATAATACTATTAGAGCCAGCTGCTAGCTCATGATTTATCCAAGCAGCAAACTGTCAAACACTAGGAAAGCATTTGAACAGGAATCACTCCACAGTTAACTTGTTCCTGTATTTTCTCCCTCAAGATCTGCTAAGGTCAGCGTCAGGATGCAGAATTTTGCCTTTGTGATCAGCACTTAGCAGTGATCTAAGATAGTTTTGTTTTGTTTGTTTTGCTCCCAGCTACATCCCCCCAAGGAAAATCCACAATAGCTTTAAGATCTTCTTTCTGAAAAGAACAGGTAGTTTAGGGTCCATTATGTCCACTGCTTTACACATATGGTACAAGGGGGGTTTATTGTTAATCTCCCTTTACTGTGGAAACTTCTATTCCTATCCTTCATTTCTTAATTTTCAAAAAGTTATTCATATGTGAATGGACCTTCCTTCTCATTTTCCAATAAATTAATTTCTTGTTTTAAACCAGAACTTTCTGAAGAAATTTGTCAAGTTTTCTGGAAATCCAGGTACACAAAACCCTTTCCAAATGCTCACCAGTTCCTTCAGAAATATGTACAAGTTTTGAGTTCTACAGAAGACACACTGAATTTCTGTGCATCACATTATTGACAGATTCATTCATTCATTCCATTCCTAATCAGTTTATTAGTGTTTCTTCTAATTGTCTGAAACAGCAGACTTACAATTCACAGCTTCCTGAATTCTCTCAGAACCCCTTGAAAAGTTAGTTTTGTATCTGCGGTATTTCAATTCTGTAAAGCAAAGGGCAATTCTAGTGACAGCTCAGCTGCACAACTTCATAATTTGTTTGTCAATTCCAGATTTGTTTTCAAACTCTCAAAAAAAAAAAAAAATCTTTCTAGTGACTACTTACTACTCATTTTGCTGATCTCTTATTAAAAAAAAAAAGAAAGAAAAGAAAAGAAGAAAATCTACTCATTCCCACTTTTAAGACCATTTCCTAACTTGTCCTTCAGAGAAAGCTGCAGTTTAGGAGCCGTCTTAAGTTCCTCTGTAGCAAACACTGAGGCTAAGAATTCATTAAGCTTTTTCTGCATCCTTGAGGACTCGTTCTATATAAGCTTGTGATCATCCATCTGACCTACAAACTCTCTTGACAGGCTCATTAATCCTGAGGCATTTGAAAAAGGATTCATCAGGATAATTTAAACACTCGACAACTTTTTTTTTCACCCAAACTTTTTTTTTTCCCCCGACTTGGTCTCAATCAGGTTTTAAATTTAACCTGGTTGGCGTGTTTGTGTTTTTCTTTATTGCTCAAATGTATGCAATTCCAGCACTTTGAAAGATTAAAAAAACAAAAATGCAATGGCTCCTTCTACTCTTCATTTAAACACAACCTTTTTTCATGGCTCATAGTACATGTACTCCAGTAAAGTGGTTTTCAACAATCTCTGACACCATTAGACCTTTCCTCATTTTAATTTAATTCAAACAAGCTGGATTTTCTTTTTCTCAAACGCAGTTGTCATTTCTCCTAGTTAGACATTAAGATAGGGCAGGAAAAGTATATATGTGTACTTCTTTTAGAGTGAAGGCAACAGTCAGCATATACTGCAATTACTGATAACATGGACAGAAGCCAAAAAGCAAGTCTCCCTCTTCATTACCTAGGTTTGGGTCAAGGGCAGAAGAAACTTTGCAAGCAGGACTCATATTACCACTGTTGGGTTGCTCCAGAGAGGAAGGGCTTGCACTGTATGAAACAGATCTTGCAACAGGAGGAGGATTGATAACTGCAATGGTAAAAAAAAAACAAACACCAAAAAAATTCAGGACATGGAATCCATTACAGTCCTAACTGAAGGACTGTCACAACGATGGACCCAACTTCACATCCAGCACCTGAGAAGGAACTGCTGACGTTAGGCAACTGAACAACGCCACAAGTTTGCAAGCAGAGACATTAAAACTTTATCTCAACATCTCTTTCTAAACTTCTCCCTAAAGAGGAACTGTACTGCTGCTGGATGACAGAGACTGTGAATTCAGGCTTTATTATTCTGCAGTGCTGAGCACAAGCTAAGAAAACAAACTTCCTTTGCATACCTGCCAAGCCTGCTGGCATTTAGCTTCATGAAAAGGCTTTTTGTAAGGGTCTACTGAAAAGCAAAATCTCATCATTCAGCTTCAGCTGTCCACAGTGTCCAAAGCTTGGTTGGACCAGTCAAACTCAATAAAGGGAGAAGTTGTTGAATCAGTTAAAAGGATGAAACTATTATTTTAACATGCTACAGTCCTACATCTCTCTCTCTCATTTTATTTATTTATTTATGTATTTAAAAATCACTCAAAGTTTCCATTTGTGTCAGGACTTTTGGCAGGCAGAAGGGGGTTGAGATGACAGCTCATAGTTTGGACACCTGCAGTCATTCTCATTGCAGACCTCTATCCTGGTGTCATCAACATCAACACCTCTTCTGTACTATATTCATGCCAAGAATCCAGTGCTTAAGAGGTGCACATTAAAATGAAGCACTGTAGAAATGTACATGAGAGAATGAACTCCAAGCACAACAGGATTTCAGTGTTGCAACGAATTTGTACTGAAGGCATAATTCACCACTTCATAGTGCAGATCAGGTATATCTCTCAAGAAAAAAAGAAAGGCTGTATGTGTCTGTCACAGTGGAATCTCCCTATTACTGTAGGAAATTCACTGTCAGATAAAGTGCTGATGTGAAGGTTTTGTCAAGTAATAACAATTGTTTTAAAATATTTAATTCAATTCAGTATCTGGAAATTGAAGTCAACCCCTGAGTTGCATAAATGGATTTTAAACACTTTTGAGCAGAAAAGGAGAAGGGGAAAGTGAAAGAAAACCATCCCCAGTATCTCTCTGCAATTTTAGGGATGATTTACACCTCAGTACCCTAACTCAGGAAAAGTAAATAAAGAGGCAGAATAGCCAATGAGGCACATGAATAAGAAAGCAAGCAAGAAAATGCTATTAAAAACAAATAAACAAATAAAAAAAAAACAAACAAGAAAACCAAAGGCATGTGTGCAAAGGCAACGGGACATCCGATGTGGAATGTCCCTGCCTTCCCACTGCTCGGGAGATGGATGACTGGCATGGGTCCTCATGTGAGGGGACACAAATGACCACTGCGGCCATTTACTCACTGACCATTCTCACTTGACCATGCTGAGCGCACTGGTGCCATCTGAATACCCAGAAGATGGGCCTCAGCACTCAGCCTGCTCCACTGGCACCTTCAATTAGCAGATTTCATCATCAAAACCGGATCTTGACATGAGGAAGCACCAGAGAGCCAGGCACCTGCGCTTATTTGAGGCAGACTGAGTTCAGTACAGGCCGCTATTTATAAAGCTGCTTATCTGAGTCTCATTCCTTAAAATTCATCACTTGTACAGGTTTATCTTTGCAGTCACGTTCTCCCTAATCCATCACTAAATGCAAATTACCTGTCTGGATTCCCAGCTGGCCGGTTTGAGAACTAGACACCATGAAATCCTGATCCCAAATGGGAGAATTCTGGCTGTACACTTCTTCTTCCAGCATTGACAGAAACCTAGGCACAAAATCAGGGGGAATATTAACTTAATGGGGTCATTCAAAACAGATTCTTTTTCAGAATAAGGATTTGCAACTTTTTTTAATTTAAAAATATTTACGGATTCAGTAAGAAAATGCTGTTGGTCAATTCCTTTAAAAAAAAAAAAACAAAAACACACACACATATAAAATCACAAGCCTAAGTAAACATTACGAATCCCAATTTTGTCAAGTGCATTCACCTATGAAAATTTATCTTTTATTATAAGCAATATTTATCTAATTTGCAAATGGAGAAAGAAACAGATACAAACTACATTTACAGAGCAAACCCATGCACTAATAAGAAAGCTATGAGCTGACAGATGTCAAGGTAATCGTGCTATACAATGATGAAAAAATACGTCTATTTTGATAAACCAGTGTTTTGCAGATGCACTTGCCTTCTGCCTCTTACAGATTTATAAAATCTCAGTGTTAGTTATTAACAATGCTCTTAGGAAGATACTTTCATTCCTTCGAGTATCCTACTGCAACATTTACTTGCTTGTTGATGCTTGCATAACAGTAATTTTAATCTTACTTTGGTACACTTAGAGAAACAGCATGATTTTAAACTTCCCTTAGAATTACGTGTAAGAAAAACTTCCCAGATCAGACCATCCTCCAGCACGCTTGCCTCCACAGAGCTAATACATCAGTTCGCTCTCAAAAGCAAGACTGATGCTTATCCTATTTTTCACAATAGGGGTTTTCAGACCAGAAGTTGACGTGGCACATTTTTACAGTCTAGAGCCATCTGTATGTATAGAAACTGTCCAGCTAAAAATCAACAAGACTATTGAGTAAGGCTTTCTTGATAAAGGATTTTCAGGTTCAAGTCCTGCTCCCATATACTCTTTGTAGGACATGTATAGCTAAGCACAGTAATGGGTGGTGGTTGCTGCTATCCATACAGCTGATAAAGGCTTAAAAGTTTATAACAGCTATTTGATCATCTGTGACAGAGCAAATTAAACTTTAGCCAAGGCTACATTTACAGAGGCAGCACAAAGGCCTGCATTCAGTGACTATTTCCTAGGTACACACAGACATAACCTGGGGGTGCTCCCTTGGCCCCGGAGGGAGCAGCTGGGGTAGCCAGAAGCCCTGCACTAATGCCAGGCACCAGCTCCAGGCTCCGAGCTGCATCTCCTCCGCAGGGTTCGCCCTGCATAATGCCATCAGACAAATGTTTCAGACAAGTATAGCCCATGAAAGATTTAAAACCTTATTCATATTTTCCACAAATCATCAGGAAACAGTGCTTTTCTTTCCTTTTTTTTTTTTTGTTTTCCCCAGCAGAATATTAAAAGGAATGGCAAGGAATAATAATGCTTTACAAATTACTTATGTAGGCTGTGAAAGGCAGGGGAAACAGGGGCACAAGCACACATCCTTCCCCTGCAAATCTGCTCCTCGTATCAATGTGGTGCTAAATCCCTTTTTATACCTATTTCAGGGCCAGATCATGATCCTGTTCCCAGATATACACAAACATTCCTGTATCCATAACAGTCTACCCCAGAGACGGTTTACATTCTTCAAAGTGGTAAAAGGCACTATTAATAACAGTAGGAGCAACAAATCCTGGCTCTACCCAACTTTGGGAAGCTCATGGGTTTTTTATTCCCGTGAGCACTAACCCAACTGTAACCCCAGACAGCAGCTTGCATAGCACCAGAGCCACTGGCTCTCCTGTAGGTTTCGGTTCCTTTGTTGTTAGGAGGGACAGACTTAAAATCCAGGCTAGAGAGCCAAGTCATCCTCACAAAATAAGGATATTTTTGAAGTGATACATTATATTAACAGGAAGCACACAACGAATGGTCTTGTCACTACCTCCATCCTTAACCACCAGCAGAATGTTTGAAATTAAGTATTGCCAAAGTTAGGTATGTTTTAAAACAAATCATTCTCCCACACACCCCCAGAGCGTAATTATTGTTGACTAATTGTGAAACATCATTATCAATATTCCAGCACTGGAACAGGTAGGTAGTCAATATAAAATTAACGAGCTTAGGATTCCCTGGTGCAGCTTTATACTGACTACTCTTTTGTTTGTCTCATGAACACATGTCTTCAGAATACACCTCTTCACTCCCTTTTTTACTGCTCCATCATAAAAGCAGAAGCGAGCATGTGCTTTTGGATATCTGGATTTATATTGCTTCCAAGGACTACAGAAAAAGAAAGTAAGCGACCAACAATACCTGTTAACAGGCAATAAGCACAATCCCCCAGCAAGATGAATAATCCTTTTTTATAAAGTAAAGCCATAGGACAAAGCAAGTAGTTGTGTGCATAAAATACACTTGTTCAAGCTATGCAGAAAGAATGCTGCAGTATCTACTTCTTACTGAATAAAAGGAGCAGTTATTTTAAGCTGCGGGTAATTTTTCCACTTTCATGCCAAAGTTGCAAGTTACTGCTTAACCCTGAGTGCAGGCACATTGGAACCCCTTACTTTGGGAAATGGGTGAGGATTAGTGTTCGTTTCTCTTGAGGAAGCTTGTCTTTTTCTTGCCTGGCCTGCTCCAGCAATTGCCGCCTCATTACAGTAAAAACGGAGCGAAGCAATGTCCTACCGAAAACCTGGGTGGTTTCATATCGAGGTAGACTGTCACAGAACTGAGGGACATTGCAATAACAAAGCCACCTGTAAAGGGGGAAAAAAAGCCAGACAATTATCACCACCTAACATATGAATTAATGCAATAAAACCACTAACTATATCATTCAAAACACAGCTGAGAGCTATATAACCATATAAATCAGTTCCACATCAAATTTGGACAGAGTTAAACAGCATATATATTGCCCAGTTTTTTAAAGAAATGACAGCCAAGTACTTTTAAGTCTCCATATATTCTTTTACTCTGCAGTCTAGTTTCCACAAACCATTCTTGTTCCAGACAATAATCATAGATCACATAAAATTCATGTTGATGTCAGGGATTCTCTCCACAGCTCATTCATTCAGCCTCCAAATTGCCTGCAATTCCAAAGACCCTGAGTCTGGCCCTTTTTCCTCTCTTTAAACTTTCCCTACCTAGATGCAAAAGGGGTGACACTTTTAACTAGCTCCATCTCAGTCAGACTGGATTCCCACCCTGGTGTCCCAACAGCTGGTTTCTTCCCATTACACCCTGCACTTGATACTCTTTCCTTTACCAGTCACTCCCTCCGTAGTGAGTTCTGCATTAAGAAATACGTATGAAAATATAGCATGCTGTGTTGTGTTACTCTTCTTGGAAAAGGGACCATGGCACTGAAGAGGTGAATCAGAAGCACACTGGCTATGCTGGTCACGATATCTGTTAATTTTATAAACAAGATTTCAGTATCTGCGTGTCAGTGAACACTCAGTGGTATCTGCAGCTTTAGCAGAATCCGATCACAACCATTACGAAAGCTCCAACAACGAAAAACAAATAAAAACGTTAAGAACTGGATGCAAACAGACTGTGCTGGATACTGCACAGGTTTTCTCACCCAGACCCAAAGTACAGCCTGTCTCGAAACGCTCTCCCAAACTCTCGTATCTTAATCTTAGCAAACACAAGAGTTGCAAAAGACTTGTGAAATATAGTTGTTTCCAGACCTCTGTTCCCTGTTCTGGGCTGATAAAGCACACCTCTCAAAACACAAAGATGTGTGCGAAACTCTGATACAGTTTCACTAACATCATCAGGTTTTCAAATGAAGTCGATATCTGCAAGAATTGACAAGGTGCACCCATGACACACAGCGGCTTCCTCAGCACCCCGGGCAGTGCCTCGAACGCCACAGAGGTGAGAAGCTTACAATGACAGGTTAGATCAGATGGAAAGAGGAGGCACTTTGGTAAGAAGAAGCCTTAGGGACTGTGGGCAGGAAGGCCTGAGAAACCACAAGTGACAAAATGACTAACAGCAAAAGTCACCAACCAGAGACAACGCTAGCTATTAATTCCTAACAAAAGCCAACTCCAACCAACCCTGGCTATCTAACATCTATGTCGCTAACAAATGGAGGTCAAAGACACACCAAACATGGTCTTAGAAGCCCCATGGATTATCAGTGACTGTTCTTTACACCAGGTAGTTATTTGAGGTGACTGGAGAGCATCCCTGTCGGACACAGACACAGCACAGTCTGCAGCCACAGTTTTAGCTCACACTGGCCTTCACCGCTCTCCTTCATAAGGTGAGGTTTGTCAGAAGAAAGGCCCGCAGGAAAGTGGGCAGCAGAAGATGGTGCTCATCCTCAGCCAGGAAAAGCGTCCCTGGCCTATTAGGTAACTGCTGCCTGTGCTCACAGGTGGCACATTAACTGTAGCCTGCACCGGCCTGAACATTAACTGCTGTCGTGGTGCTAACTGGAAAAGGCACTGCGCTATTGTTACAAGAAAAGCAAAACCCAGAGACTCATTTTTTTATCCTAGCTCTTCTTCCCTGAATGACTAAGTCATTCCTTCAAATTCTGACATTGTATTAAAAGGTCATAACAAGAGCTATCATTTTAAGGAACTTAATAATATCTGTTCCCCATTTATCATTCAAGCAGTTACAGAATTATTTTAATTTTTCAGATCTTCCATGATTTGGTTTCAAACTGTGACGCTTTGCAATGTTTCATGTTATCACCTTTTTTTTTTTTTAAGTTGAATAACAAATTGTCTGAATTTTTAATACATGAAATAAGGATCTTACATGAAGCTCATATCTGAAGAAGACTGAAAGCAAATTTGCAAACACAGGACATGCAATACAGATGTTTGCAACCTCTACTGCCTGTTCCTGGCTGATAAAGCACACCTTTAAAAACACAAGGATGCATTTGAAATTCTGATATAGTCTCACTAAAATCCTTGGGGTTTCATATACATTCCATGACTGCAAAAACTGACAAGGTGCACCTCTGGCGTACAAATACTGGTATATTCCTGAAGTGTGTACATGCCATATTTGTGAGCAAGCCTTGCAGCAAGCAAAATCAGCATTACCTGGTGTAATTCACTTTATACCCTGCAATATCATCATTTGGTGATCTTAGTCTTCGCTGCGAAGGTGTCTCCAGGTGCCAGTAGTTAATGCGGTTCAGAAACATTTTAGCCAGTTCCACGATTGTTTGCCTTTCCTTGGAGGGTAAGTGGCTAAATTTGTACTGCACAAAATTATTCACACCCTTAAAACAAAAGAAAATTATATATATTTTTCATAACATTGTCCTTTAATATTCTTTACTTGGTGTTTATTAATCTTGAACTTGCATTACACAGGAAAGAAAATCATAAACTCCTTGATCAGCTACTTGTGTAGCTGGCACAAGCTGATTCCCCTGTACATAGCAGCAGGTACATCCAGATGTTTTTATTCTCTCCACCTCCAGCAGCTGACTCAAAGGGAGAGAAGGAAAATTCTTCATTTTCCCTTGCTTCTCAGAGTAAAAAAAAAACTTTGTCAGAGAACAGAAAAGATCCAGTAGGTTTTCTTCTACGTGCACGCATATGCACAATTTTACTGAACCATGCTGCATTATTTATTTCCTCCATAAATGAAACATCACCTGTAAGTTCAGCTACTTTTCAACAGTAGATTAGGGCTTGTGGACTTTTAGTTAAGTCTGTGTCTACACATCAAGGTATTTCTGCAAAAAGTGCCAGTATTTCACAGGTATATCCCCTCATCATACTTTGTATATTGACCACTTATTAAAAAAAAAACAAAAAAAAACTACAGAAGATACTTAAAATGCATGACAAGAAGTGCTGCAATAAATCTATGTTATAAATCAATTACAATACTGCTGCTTAGCAAATAATTTTGCATTCTTGAGTTGCTGAACTGCTAAAAACGGTATTTAAAATATTGGTCTATTTTAAGGGAAAATTATTTCAAAATAAACTGTAAGAAGAATTATCCTTTTATCTCTATGCTTTACATGCTTAAGCAAGTCAAACATTATGAAGAATGTGACAAAAAATATATGGTGCAAAACCTTTTTAATAGTGTATTTTAAGGTCTAGGAGTGCATGGAGATTCCATACCCTTATTCTTTGTTCATACGCAAACTAAAGGAGAACTTAAGGTGAAGGCTTCCCAGATACTCAATTAAGTGAGTTTTTTTCCTAAATTATAAAAAATGAGAGTTGCAAGGAAAAATTACTACATGTAACAGTCTTCACATTTAAAATATTCTGTTTAACAATAGAACATCCATTCATTCACTGCTGGGAAAACATTGAGCTCCTGTTTCCGGGAGGTATGTGAGCCTCTGCACAGTCTCACTGGAGCGAATGGGCCCACCTGTGTGACAAAAGTGCATTCTCAGGAGCTTGCTTAACCAAAATCCACATTTGTCGTATGTTCTTCATCCATTTAGAGTTACAAAAGCCTCAGTTATTCTTTGGGTTTGGCTTTGTTTTTTTGTTGTGTGCCCTTTGAAAGAGAAGGCTATGATCTCACTGAATTGGACTGTAACATTTTCATTGATTCACAGAAGAAAAAAATGTCATTTTAATATCGGATTTCAAAATTTCAATAGCGTTTTTCATCACTTGAAACAAAGAAAGATTAAAATTGCCACACATAAAGGCAGCATTTTAATTTCATTCTCTAAAACTACAAAAAAGTAACTTCCACTAAAGCGTAAGATGAACAATGAGGGAAATCTAATAATGTAACTATTGTACCAACACAAAAGGAGAAGCAGCAGCAGAAGTCTTCTGCAGTCCCCTACTTTGTCTTAAGAAAAACACAGAAACATCTATAAACTCCATAAAATCCCATGTTTTCAAAACCAGTGCCTATGTTTACAAAAACCAACCAACGAACCAAACATCAAATAAAATATTAAAAAACCCCAAGCAACAAACAAAAAAATAAACCAAACACAGCAACCAAACCCATGTTTTGACTGTTTACCTGTTCAATGCTAGGTTTCTCAAATGGGGGACTTTCCAAAGATCCTTCTACTACAGGTTTTCCCATCTGTAAAATGCACTTCCTCAAAAGCTGTTAAAAATATACAATTTTTTTCACATTAGCATATTTGCATACATAGGGTCACTGGAAGTTACCAGTGCACAGTAGTGTTGAAAAATCTCTTGACCATAAATCTGTTCATTTAGTCACCTAAATTTATAGCTCCTAAACTTCACTGTGAATTCACCTTCTTTGAAATGTGAGCAAGAGGCTTCTCTGAGCAAATGTCAGCAGCCAAGTCCGCATTTACGTCCACTGACTTTTCCTGGTGGGGTAAGAGGGTAAGGCTTGCAGGTTGCAGTTTATAGGTGGGTCTTGTGCTCAGCTCCTCAATCAGCTGGATGACTTTTGGAGTGCGATACGGTACATTGCAAATACCAGAATGTCTAGCCCATAATTAGGCACTAGAGCACCATACTAGAGAAAATATGTTTCACCAGGTAAAGTCAACACATGCACAAGAGGCGCTGAAACTGGCTTGTGTGGGAGAGTGAAAAATCTGAGAAGATGCTACACAAGTTGAGCTCACCTTGAATAGGTAGAAATAAACTTGCTTGGTGTCTGCATCTTCTTCTTTGTGGACACAGGTGAACAGATACTCCACATCCAACACGATCCCCAGGAGCCTATTCATTTCTTCTTCAGACACATTCTCCAGGTGGGAAACATGAGCAGCTAAACAAAATAAAAATTCAAACCTGTAAAATGCGCGCTCTCGGTTCTCTGCGTCAAAGTATTCCCCAGGATATCTCAAACTAAGCCATAATGGTAAAGGCACTGATCCTGTAACAATATGTTTGTTTAAACAGAACATCCTGCCAGAGGTAACTGCAATGCGTGTCATACTGGAGCAGTCTGTAAAGGTCGTCCGGTGATGGCAATTCCCGCAGCAGAGGAATGGTCACAGCAGCTGTTAACACTTAAAACAGACCACACGAGTCCTGTCTGTATTCATATGTGGCAATATATAAACAGCTATATACACTTTTGTCCAAGAGCTATGCTTTTGAGAGGTTTCTTGAATAAAGGAAATGCATCCCTAATTCCCATTAATTAGGTAATCCGGGTGTTGATAAAAGTAGTACCTTATTTTGTGAAGAGTAAAGGAAAAAAGTCAGCTCCTTCAAGAGGCTTTTTGCTTTAAGCTGGACGCTATTGGCTAAGTCTCTCACTTTCCCCATCATGTAAGGTCAAATTGTGCTTTGTGCACACTAGATTAACAAAGCCTTTGCAGACTGCACATGCTCCTTTGTTCAGAAGTTTTAAAAGAAGTGTATTACAATGGATCGTAATTTCCAAGTGACAAACTCCCTTTTATCATCTCCAAAGGTAAATACAGTTTCACATCTGTAATTTTCAAAAGCTTGAGGCTTCCATGCATGAAGCAGCACATTCATTTCAAGCAGGTTTGTCCCCGGGAAGAGAGGCGGCAATTCAAAACAAAAAGTCAATTCCCAGAAAGAAGATATTTGCATTACAAAAATGCTGACTCCAAGCCAATGTATATGGTATGCATATCCTTTCCTCCGAAAGCATAAGAAAATACTCTTTAAAAGGAAATTATTTAAAAGTTTGGGCATATTAGTTTTTCTATTTGTTAATAACTTTTATGAATATTTACTTCCTAGATAATTATTATAAAATCTTAGATATGTCAATGTGATTAGGACAGGTAAAAAATTTTTCTATATAAATCTGATTCCTTAGTGGGGGAGGAAGTGGGAAGAAATAACACTTGACTTGGAACAATCATATTTATTGGCCACCCAACAAAGACTGCTTATTTTAGGAAGTCTGGTATGACACCTGCCAAATTGTTTAAATTGAATAAATTCGTGCAGCTTCCAGTACGAAGGACACCATAGCTCAGAACATGAAAAAGATGCCAGCAATTGTTTCCACTGAAATGATGATGATTAATATAGTGTCTGAAAACTGAAAGGGGGATGGCCATCATGAGCTTTAAGGACAAACATTCAGCATTCTGAGCAGAATAAAACAATTTTATTTCTGTCCTTGAGCCAGATATGAAGGTTTAATATTCCCAACTGTCTGTTCTGATCTTGAGAGGTAATAAATACCTTCCTAGATGAGCACTGCATTAGAAATTGATAGCATACTAAAGAAACCTTGCACTAAACTAACAAATGAATAAAACATCAGCATAAGAAGCCATTTCCATGCAGTTTCCATAACAATACTGAAAGTTACCTTGACTATTTAGTGGCTGTATTTAAACATTTTATTAAACCAGAGAATTATTACCCATATGGTGAATCTAAAAGTAGTAAGTGTATTACCAGCATGTATTTAATACCAGTTACCATTCACTGTAGAGTCATCAATGTTTGTACATCAGCCCAACAAATTATCTTTCTTCAGATGTTCACAGCCCATTTCCAAACCATTGTGGCTATTTGTAAATCTTTTATTAAAACCAAAGCTTCAATACACTGACATCAAATACTGCATCTTGACTAGAGCTACACAGTCCCATTCATCTGTACTGCCAACTGATACATCCTCCCTCAGCTGCTGTTATTCTTGCAAAAAAANGATACGTGAACATGGGGCTTTGTTTAAAAAAAAAAAAAAAAGAATTAAAAAAAATAAAAATCATAAGTGTAGGTTGCTACAGCACGCAGAAGAAAAAAGCAAGAAGAAAGAGCAAGGCCAGTGCAACAATAGAAGACTTGAAAATTAGCAAGTTAAATATTTCAGTTGTGCCACTTCAATAAACAAGTACTTGAGTATATGAATGAGAAGCAGTGAGAAAACAGATTAATGAGCAATGTGTCCGAAGTCTATCTCTAAGTCAGTGTGTACATAAAAAACAAAGCAATGCACATAGGACAAGCAAACCAAGAAATACCCAAATATGCTACATGAAGGCTCAAAGCAGGAACTGAAGACAGTGCTGGGGAAAAAAGAGAGACTGAGTGTGTATATAGTGCACTAACACATTCATTAACTAGTTTTAAAAGTGACTCAAGACAGAAAATGTTTACGCGCAGGAAAATGCACCCTGTAACATAGGAGAATCCAATCAAATATAAAAGAGAAAAGATCTTCTGACTACATAACACCTGGTCTTGAAGGCAGTGGAGAGGGAACTCTCCCAGCGCCCAATTCAGACTGTTACGGTAGTGACCCAATACATCACCTAAATAAAAGAAATATTCCTTTAAAACACAGCATTGAGCCAAGCTGTGGGGTTGAGCCACAAACAGAAGAACACAAGTTGTAGGTAAGCAGACAGAAATAAGCTCCATAAGCTAATATGCACCACCGAACAGATTCATGCACCAAAAACTGCACTGGCTTGAAGATCAAACCATACCCTCAAAAAGAGATGGCTCAAGGAAGACTAGTGTCCAGGATTATCTTTGGAAAGTAAAAACAAATTAAAAAAAAATAAAATTAAAAAATCCTTTATTTTACATCCAGATATGGCTTTAACCATTACAGGAATTTCTACACTGCTACTTCAGTAACTCTTCGAGGAAGAGAAAATGCAGTGCAGATGATAATCTGAAGCAGATACACCCTGCGGTCAGTCTGGTTTTAACGGCATTCAGCAGGAATATGCTAATTTAGAGGAGATGAATAGGGAAATTATCTTGGAAAACACCACTGAAAGACATTTTTGCCAGTAGCATGAGGAAGCAGACAGCAACTCGCGCCAGTTATTTCAAACGAAACATCATTCTCACTAGCTGCAATCGAAAGAACAATAAACTCTACGTTTTGTAAAAACAGCAACAAATAAAAATTCAGTTTGTTCCGTAAGATAAATTTCACCGGTACTGGTTTTACAGCACTAGTTTTCCCTGGTTCCTTAGCTAAGGAGCAACTTCAGGTTTCTTTAGCAGACCAGAACCAGTCTCAGCCTTTAAAAGAGCAGAATTTTTCAACAAAATACACAGCGGACACAAATTCTGCTCAAGAACCAGGAACTGACAGACACAACATTTTGTAGGATTTCAAAAAAGTAAAACAAACAACAAAACGAAACAAACCTCTTTCTTCAAAGGCCAGGAAGGAAAGGGTAAGTAAATAAGACAAGCTCCCCTATAACTGCATAACCTAAAGTAGCCCAGAGAAGCTGCGTGGTGAAAGGCTGACACTACCTTGGCTGAAGTCACCAAACTTTCTGTAATACTATGCATTTGTTAATCTTCTCCTGCAAGTATATCAGGAAAGGACAGAAATCTGCTGAAAAGCCCCAGAAATAGATCAAATGTAATGAGAGCATAAAAAGCAAACAGCGTAGAAACAGAAATAAATCCCAATTAAAAAAAAGTACTCCACACAAAGTGCAGTATTATTTTAAAAAAAAAAAGATCCATTGTGAAGGTTTAATATTTCCTTTTTCTTATTTCACTGTCCTAAGTTTTTGATGTTAACAAAATTTAAACAGCAACCTCTTCTTTTCAATTAGTTCTGATTTTAATTTTAGCTCAATTTTTATTCAATATCTGCTAACATATATAGAAGAAGCCATCACCTTTTATTTTGGATAAGCACAAATTCTTCAGAAAAAATCATATAGTGGTTCACTACTCTTTTTCAGGCTTTGTGGGTACCAAATCATTATTCATTATCAGCCTGAAAAAAACCCACAAAACTAAACCAAAACCTCACAACAGTATTTAACAGTGGATTTTGAGCAGCTGATTCCAAAATATGCAAGCTGTCAGCACAGTAACTTACACAATGCTCAGATGTACAACCCCAGTGTTATTTTCTGCGACATGGAAAAGGCACACTTCTTTTTGTTGATAGGAGTATCAGCTTTAGCAACGTTAAAGAATATTTTATAGCTTATTCTATAGAAGGAAAACATAATACAGCCTACGGGAGAGAAATATTCATGTTGTAACTAAGGCAGCTGACAGATAAAACAACATGAGATTAACGCACATGTTACACAAAGTATTAAAACTGTTACGGGTGATTTGCATTTTAACATCTTTGAATCTCTCGGTTACGAAAAGTTGTACTTTAGTTCAATTCCTTCAAAATTCACGTTTTAGGATATTTCCAACATATTTTCATCTAAGTTCTTGACATTCACATCCAATCACAACCCCCACGTCTAGGTCTCGGCACGGCATCTCGCAGAGCTTACCCAGCGCGTGGCTGCAGCTGCGGCAGGGCTCGGCCAGGCTGACCGCCGCCTGCTGCAGCTCGGCCCGGGGCGGCGTGGGAGGCGGGTTGGGGTTCTTCCAGCCATTGCATTTACAGGACTCCTCAGCCTGAAATCAAAGCAAAAGGGTATCGATCAACACCATCAAACACCACAGTCTGCTGAAGCTGCGTTAGCTCAAAGGCAATACAATGTACACCTTGGTATTTTTTGTTTTGCTTTGGTGTTTTGTGGGGCATTTTTGGGGTGTTTTTTTGACATCATTGCTTTCTTTGGTTTTGCTTTTTTAATCTACCACACAGCTAGACTTTATTTGCTCGAAATCATCAGAAACAGAATAGTACCCCAAACAGAAAGACCAACACAGTTCTGGTAAGCAAACTGTGCTTGGAAAAATACACACACAACCTTTGGCTAATTCCTTTACAGAAAGCCCTCACTCTAGTGAAAGAAGTATTCAGATCTTTACTGGCACATCAACATGCACAGATCCTGCCACCAAGACTGTTCTAATGATTTAAACACAAGCAGGTTACCTAGCAGGGAACTGTGCACCTAGAACCAAGCCCACGACAAGCCAAGCAGAGTTAACTAAATCCTGGAATAAGCAATCAATAACTGCACTATTGAGGAAAGCTGGTCAAAACAAGGCTTGGCCACAAAAGCAACAGATGACAACGTCAGTGACACTACCAATGTAACCTGCTGCTTACCCTGGAAAGTTTACTGGTGCTCCCTGTGAACCGCCACCAAACGACTGCAGCTAAACAGGGTGACTTTGAAGGGAGAGGCTGTGACTTTTGATAATCATGTCTCAAACCGTTCAGAAGTTTCAAGTACCGACGCTAGTTATCTAGAGAGCAGCTGTGTAAGAGGGGATTTTTTTTCTGCATATCCAAAAGATCTCGGTTATTTTGATGATAAAGTACTTTTAACATCATTCATGCTCCTATCTGAAGATCTAATCGGAAGGCAAGTGTGCTTTGGTACTGTGCAGAGCTAGCTGTGTACTGGGCTGTAACAAGGCACACATCAATTTGCGCTGCCAAGATCTCAGCGAGGAAAGTACGCCAGCTACTGCAGAATATTCATGACCAAAGCAACCTTAGTAGGAAAAATTGTTATGTTAATATATCCAGCACTAATGCATCATTTTTCAAAACCCATTCTGAAGATAGTTAATGCAATCTATTTCAGGAACCTATTTTATTTTCCTTTTATGTTTCCAAGTCCCATTTTACCTAAGGAGAAGCAGAAAGGATCACAGCTTGACAGCTCCTAAGACTGACAGCTTTGTAGACTGATGGTAAATTGTTCTTCTAAGCTTATTTCAATATTCAGCAACTTGAGCACCAAGAAAACTGGGGCCTGCAGTTTGCTGAGCACCACATGACGTTTTTACCATCTCTAACGCTTAAGTATTTATCTGTCCAGGCTCTTGGCCCCAGGTGCCACAGCCCCTGTCTGTGCCCGGGCGGTCTGGCAGGTAGGAAGGGGTATGAGTTTTCAGCAGCTGGAGTCACCAGGGATGACTCAGAAATCCACCTGCAAGTGCCCAGCAAAATCACTTCCACATACTCACCTTGGAAAAGGGACAACCTCTGTCACCTGAAGCCCTGGCTCTCCAAACCCCTGGGTGCAGACTGGCTGCCACCTCATCCATTTATAATGGGGCATCAGGGAGGTTTCACTAGGAAATGGGGGGAAGATTAAATCAATGCATTTATTTTTCAGAGTCTCAAAATGCAATCTGAATGGATTTATGATGAATTTTATGTTCTTTTTCTGTCACGATTTCTTCATTTCTATTGGCAGAGAAGTGAAGGCGGCCCAATGTTGTTTTACAGCGCAAACCACCTCTTCCAGTTTCACAGGAATTGAGCCAATTTCCCTTTTGTTCGCTACCCAGACCTACAGGACCTCTTAAAGTTTAATGACTCGAAAGAGAGCTCAGTGATTGAGTGACACCTGCGAACCAAGGATTGCCCTGGTGCGGGGACTTTGGACATCTGTGAGATGATGGGAAACGTCATTTTCAATTAGTGTCTCGAGCTAGACAAAAATCAATGCTAAATAAGCTATCCACATTTGCTTTGTGGGAGAGGCAACGTTGCCGTGAAAGTTTTTGCAGTTAAGACGAGGACAGAGAAACCGTCACACAAAAATGTGTCAGAAAATGAAGTTATTGCCAAAGAAAAATCAAGAGAAAGCCATAAAGAAGTTCTCAAATAAAATTTGATTGAATATTATTTTACAGAATTAAGATTTGATCCTTCCCATACAGCTGTTCACACAAATGTTCAATGCTGTAAATTACTGACATAACATCATGCTTATCATTAATTCCATTAAATCATACCACAATGAAATGTGCCCAAAAAAAAAACAAACACCTCAAGCCAGGCACAAACTTTCTGAGAATTTTTCCTGCAAGTGGAAGCAATATTTCACAGAAGCTCACCACACAGTGTTTACTATCAAGCCTAAAAACTATAAACAGTGAGTAACTACACAAACTTTAGTGTCATACAATAATTAACAGCAAAGATGCAAACAAACAGAATCGTGATAACAGCTCAGTTTAAACTGCCAAAAATAAATATCAACCCACCCACAAAGAATAAAAACAGTGTTCAACAGCAGATTTTTTTCTGCCCTCGGTAGCATTTCTGCGCCAGATCTTTCTGAAGCAGCTGTTAATCTGTATTGTTCAAACTATTTCAGAGACCTTTCTCAAACGACTACTAGGCTAGTGGGGTTTTTTCCTTAATCTCTCTATAAAACACTAGAATCAGCATAAATGTACTGTTAACCAAGGGGAAATACAATCCAAAAAGGTTGTCTTTAAAACTAAGCTTTCATTGTAGGTGTTGACAGTGCAACTATTTTGCAGTGAATACACAATGTGCTTTCCCCAGTGGCTTAAATTGCCAAGTTCTTTTAAGTCTTCCACAGCATTTTGCTCTTCCAGTCCTCTCTTTGACTATCTTCAGCTTTTTCCTTTGTTTCTTCCTTTTATTTTTTTTTTTTTTAAATGTCACTCATCTGCTTTTCATTAGAAAATAAAGTATGACTTCACCTCCACAAAAAACTAAAATTAAGATTAAAACAGTTTTGAGGGAAGGAAGGAAAAGCAGCATTTGAATTAGCACATCCAGTCCTTGAAGCCTTGTTTTCTGGGATGTCTGCAAAGCTTTGATAAAGTTGGGGACTTCTGTCTTACTGAAGCCTGCAAAATAATGACTGTCACCCTTGCAGGCCCAGGGATCACAAACAATGAATCTTCCATTGGCAGTTTTTAATAAAATTGGATGAGTGTAATAAAATAATGTACAATTACACATTGTTGCCTGTGTCATGTGTCCGTCCCCCCCTCCCAAAAAAAAGTGCAGAAATTATGTACATTTTGCAATATCCAGTATAATTTACCATTTTTTTTGATCCCTTCTGTGTTAGGTGGAGTGCTACAATGGGAATTCAAACCCCCTGGTAGCTCTGGGCAGTGAAAACTGCAGCTCCAGACAAACGAGAGTTACGGTTTCCTTTCAAATATTGAATATACTGATAGCAGGTCAAAAATGGACAGTGAGAAAATACGGCACATTTTAACATAAATTGTTAGCATTTTTATTCAAAAAGGAAGCACCTGAAAGTTACACCAGTGCACGCACATCTCAACTCCTTTGCAGTGAGTTTCAGGTGTCTAAGGAATAATGAACAAATGAAGAATGTTATACTAACTTACAGACTAAAATAGTCCTCCCTTTTCCAGACTGGAATGAGCATGGGAACGTGCAAACTTCAAGCTAACTTAATTACAAAGTAAGAGACCCCAACAGTTTTAAAACAGCTGTTGTGCGGGGCTGTCTTTCCAACTCAGAATCACGCAGGCTGCTCTGTTTGGTAACTGAGATGCAAAGCAGACTCAACAGATTATATATACACAACACTACAGATCTTTCTATTGCCAGCAAGTAGAATTACTGCAGAAAAAAATATTCTTCCTCCCAACACAAAAGCCATGTAAAATACCCTAGAAGTTTTTCCTGCAAGCAATAATCTCGAATTGATGCTTTTAACAAAGAACATCACACAAACCATAATAAACACACTGTGAAATTTAAAATACATTTTTTTTCTGCTCCATAGTCCAGTACCTAGTAAGCAGACAGTTAGATAATGCTTGGAGAGCCACTCACATGTATCAGGAAATTAGTTGACCTATTTATTTTTAACAATGCAAAACAATCGGTTCAATGTTCAGCTTGAAGGACATGTTCTTCATTCAAGCATTTTATTCCCTATATTTTCCAGTTTCACTTACAGAACAGATGTAGGCTACCACATAAAGGTTTTATGAGTAACTGGGGCCCAATTCCCACCTTCTAAATTCAAAATAAATAGGAAATCTACTGTTAAAGAAAGATGCTTTAACTGAGCCTCTAAGACATTGTAAAACAGATTCACCCACGATGAAAATGATCATAAGAAAGCTTGCAATGTCTTGTATGTCTCCTATAACTTCTGCAGAAAACAACTTTAATACATTTCCAGTTGAGCCTCAAGGAACTAAACTTGCACTATGCAGAGTCCAGCAGTAATAGGGCCAAGTCTGCCTCATCTTAACCTGCGTTACAGAAGTCAGGGAAAAAAAATAACTTCATTATGGAAACAGTGGCACATATTTACCCTATGGAGTCTTTTTTATGTGTAGGAGCAGAAAAACCTCCATCGAGGTCGCTCTAGGATGAGAAGTGGGAAGAAGTGCCTCTACCAAGAGTCAACAGCTGGTCCAGAGCCCAGGACTCAGATTTTACTTTAACCTCTGCCACTCACACACCTGCCACAGACCCCTGGCCAAGTTATCTCACCAGAGCCCTTCTCACTCTCTGCCCAGTTTGTTTATTTAAAGCCCAAAGTCTTTCTTCAAGGAGGTATTACTCCCTGCTCTTTGTGCAAATGCCTTAGGCTACTGGGCTCTAATCAGATTTATAAGCATCCAGGCATTATAGTAAGATGTATATAATGAGAAATAACCAATTTTACAGAAAACTTAGTGTACTGAAATAGTACATATTTCAACTCATTTATAACAAAAACTCCCAGCGAGACTAGAGAGAGTTATATTTTCACATACTGTAAACCAATAGGGGAAAAAAAGCCAAGGAGACTTCCTCCTACATCTTCATTAAATATATTTATGAGTGCAAGTCACACAGTGCTGCTTTTATATGAAAGTGCTGCAAGCTCCCATGCCTAATGCTCAATTTCACACGGGACACAACCAAACTGATCTATGCAGCCATTCACATGTCTACAGACACAGCGAGTTCCAACTACAAACCCCGCACCGCATACAGCACTACTGTGCACTTCCAAATCTCATGAAAACTCTGCCAATTCCTAATAGATATCTTATTGACCGTGCACTTCCAAAACTCATGAAAACTGTGCCAATTCCTGGGCATTTGAGAAGGTTTTTGTATAGAGAAGAGCCTGATCTCTCCCTTCCATTCCAACCTTTTCTCACAGGGTAAAAAGTCAAGCGGAGTAGCTCAACAGCTACAATTCTTTGTCCCAAGGCTTTATCGTGAAAAAGAAAAAAAAAACACATTTCTCAAACGTGGGCAGCAGCTCCCTAAACTTCACTCTCATTCTGCTCAGATCGTGCTCACACACACTGAAGATGCCTTTGCCAGCAGCCTTTGTCTGGTGTCTCCCATGAAGAAAAGGGATTGCTGAAGAAGGACCAGAAGGTCCCTCTTTGGGACTGAGCGCTCTAACCCACAGCAGTGCTTTCCACCATTTTCCATCCCACATTTCTGCCGTCGTCACTGAGACTCCTCCTCTACATGTCACCAACCTGTCCCCTATCTTGTGTTCCTGCTCTTCATGCCTAGCGAATACACGCTTCCTGTCCCTGATATTCCCAGCATCTCTGAGGCTAAGTTCCCAATAAATTCTCTATGTTCAATTTTGCAACAAATTTTACCCAGGAGAAGGCGATCGACGCTAAGGATGTCACTACATATTTTCTGCGCTCCAACTCGTACAGTTCTACATAAATTTACACAAGACTCATACAGGGCCACTATATGAATGAGCACAGAAAGACGTCCCCTTCAGAGATGGTGGGAGCATTTGCCTCCTTTCACTCTTTTGTGCTCACACACAGAACTGCAAAATAAAAGGAAAAGAAGTTGCAATTCAAAGTTAGGAAAAGTCCAAAGTTACACTCTGCACTGCTACAGTTTTTCTTGCAAACCACTAATGTTACAAGCCAAGTAGTGTCATTTTGGAGCACCCGCCAGGTGTTCATGAAGAAAAATAACACGTTCTTCCACCCTGCCCCGTCCTTCCTCCTTTATCCCAGAGGAGAAGCTGCTTGATTAGTTTAGAAGGAGCTTTCCATCTGTCTACTTGCTTCCAATCTGAGACCTGTATGCAAGCTGCCTGCCACTGAATTACTGAAATATCAAAGGTAGGCTTTGCATGTTAATATGAATACAGAGCAGCATTTAGTGCTGGGGCTCTGCCAAGATCCTGGCAGAAGGAAGAGACCCTGAGGTGCGCCCGGCCATTGATCCCACTCCATCCATCACTGGAGTGCCAATGGGGCGTGCACCCAGGACTTCTCACAGAAGAGGGCCAGCAAAGGACACCGCAGCAGAGCACCAGCAGTACGAGCTGTCACCGCACTGTACTCCACTCCTGGAGCCCTGGCAAAGGGAAAGAAGGGATGGCAGCAGGCCACGGCCTGCTCGCCTGCCCTCCTCCCCTCCCAAGTGGCACTCATCTCCCTTCCAATGAGGCACCTGTAACAGTGCACATGTGGGGCTGGTGATTCCCAAAAAAATAAAGACTTTGGGAGGAGAGAAGGCTGCCTGCACTTCCTCACAGCACTGCTACCTCTGTGGGGTAAAGCGCCTCAAGAGAGGGCTTTTGCCCTCACATAGATCATCTGGAGGTACATCAGGGAAAAAAATAAAAAGGACCAGGAAAGAAAAAAGCAATTCACATATACACTTCTAACAGCCTGTGAAAACCTTACCCACCCCACAACCAGCTTCGCTTAATAATGACAAGTCTTGGTAACATTAAAATACAGGAGTGCAAAGGGGATAAGCACCAGGAAAGCTTCAAACCATGCCAGCCAGCCCTCAGCGAGGGCTGCAAGTTTCAGGTGCACTAACTGCTCTTCTAGCTTACTGACACCAGTGTAACCTTGCGATGTCCCACGTACGCACCAAAGCTGAAGCGGAGGTGCCTGCACATTCCGAATCAGCTAAGAAATTGAAATGTCTGCAGCTTCCTTAATTTGCCCTCATGTGACAGCCTTGCGCCGTGCCTTTGGCGTACAGTTAAAGCTCCTTACACCACCCGAGAGGACTACAGAGCCATACTGTGATGCTTCCTCACGGACGTTAGCATGTAGTTTGGCCTTCCACTCGACGTTCCCCCTTTTGAGGCTTCACAATAAAAGAACAGAGAAAATAAGATGCACATTTCTCACCAACAGCTACTTTCAAGACTGCAAGCACTCCTAGAGGATTTGACATCAGCATTGCCAACCTGAACACGTCAGACCCACCGTGCACCCAGGAATCACCCTGACACCAGCAGCGCTGCCCGCTGCCCCCACTCCTGGCACACTGGTCCTCCCCTGCGTGCCGCACGTGCAAAGGCACAGAGGACAATGCCACTTGTACACAGGCCTCTGAAGGCGGGAGTGACAGCTCTGACCGAACCCCCGTGCCTCTCCAACAAACAAGTCTTAAGTCCTGCCTCTCCCATCAAGAGGAAAACTGCAGGTGGAGGGCAAGTGCTCATGGAGGGAAACCCAAGTCAGTTCTCCTGACCAGCCGAGTCGAGCCCAGGGCAGGCGCGGGTGCAGGGAGCCCCGCTGGGGCAGGGTGCCAGGCAGGGCACCGGGCCGGCGCTACGTGACCGGCGGGGACACAACTTTCCCAAACCCAGAGGCCGCGCCCCTTCGCTTCTCTGCCAAAGCGGCCGGTGCCGGTGCGAGCTCGCGGCAGCGGCTTTTGCGATGTCAACACCTCTGCGCTTCGAGGCCGCCGCCGCGGCCCGGCCAA
>VWZK01009225.1:50916-81097 GCA_013396935.1 Baryphthengus martii
CCCCCCTTTTGTTTTTTTAAGTCACCAGCTTCTCCTTTTAACGGTGAGCTAATGATCTTTAACTCACCATTAAGTCTACACACCCACATATACATTAATTGCAAGTTTCAATTCTGAAAATATATTTACTATTTACACAAAGGCAAGTAACTCTACTGATGTTTAATAAGACCACTTGGGGTACATTTATGTCTGAAGCTGCCCAGGCAACTGTTCCCAGCATCACACCCTAGGTGAACAACCTTATTCTCTCACCTTATTCTTCAAGATCCTTAAAAAGCCTGAAAAGTTTTTACTTCCACCGAAATAAAATGAGAGATGAAAGTTGCAAGGAAGCCAAGACTGCGTTTGGTTAAATGCCTGAATGTTTGTTTATATTTTGTGGAGTGTTTATGAAGGTCTAATGGGAAAACCACTACTGTACTGCATACAGTAAGAAAAGGGTTACTAGAAAGGCAAAAAATAGTTCTCCTGTAGTTTCTTCTTGAATCCTCAAGAGCACGGCTGCCTTAATACTATGCCTCTCTTTTTTTTTTTTTCTTTCCTTTTTACCTAGCTGCTCATTAGATAACCAGAACAGTAAGCCTACCAGCCTGTGGCTACGGATACAGTTACTATAGTAACATTTATAAACACTGCTTTCCCTACACACGCAGAACTACTGCCTGGTACCACACACCAGCCGCTCTCTAGAGAAATCACTCTTTAACTGCAAAGAAGTAAGTCGTTCTCTATTTTTTCTTTAACTTCAAGCTTGAGTTAAATCATTGCTCTTATTCTTTGTGCAAATATATTGTTTAAAAAAAAGAAAAAAAGCTTAACTTTTTTTTAAACTGCTTCAGTGACAGGTAAAATATTACATTGATAGTTTTAGCAAGAATAAGGAATCAGCGTCACTGAATGGTAGGGGCTGCAGGGGACCTTTGGAGATCATCTAGTCTAGTCCACCACCCCCACCCCCCACTAAGGCAGGTTTGAGATCTAGATCAGGTTGCCCAGGACCACATCCAGGTGGGTTTTATCTCCAGAGAAGGAGACTCCACAGCCCCTCTGGGCAGCCTGAGCCAGTGGTCTGTCACCAGCATAGTAAAGAAATTTTTCTTCATGTTCAGGTGGAACTTCCTGTGTTTGTGCCTCACCCCGTGTCCTGTCTCTGAGCAACGCTGAAAAGACTCTGGTCCCACCCTCTTAACACCTGCTGTTTAAATATTTATAAGCATTAATCAGATCCCCTCTCTGTCTTCTCTTGTCCAGGCTAAACGGACCTAGCTCCCTCAATCTTTCCTCGTAAGAGGAATCAACTTTGTGCCTCTCCCTTGGACTCTTTCCAGTAGTTCTTTGTGTATCTTGAACTGGGGAGCCCAAAACTGGACACAATACTCCAGATGTGGCCTCACTGGAGCAGAATAGAGAGGGAGGAGAACCTCCATCAACTGGCCACACTTTTCTTAATGCGTCCCGAGATACCATTGGCCTTCTTGGCCACAGGGGCACACTGCTGAACGGAAAAATCATTTGCTGTCTGGAAATGTGGGACTGTGTTATCTTGTAATATCTTGCTTCAGTGAATATAATTTGGCCCTGAAAGGTTCCACTACATTAGGGAAAACCAAATAAAATTATGCTTTGACATATGAGTGTCTACATGTCCTTCTCATTTTCATGTATTCCAACTGGCTTTTACTGTTGACTGAAATTACAAGCAAGTCTATATTAATTTTCTAATTGTAATGCATGTAGAACTCCGCTTGAGCACAACAAAATCACTCTGGTGCTTATTTTTCATCATTAAGCATGCACAACAAAGATATTAAATTAGATTCAAACTCAAAGCATTGTCTGAAAAACCCTTGCCACAGTTTTCTGTTCCTGTCCTTTGGGGCATGTCAGTGGGTTTTTGCACAAGTCAAGCTGCCCGTGAAGCCGCTGTTTAGCCAGTACTGGTGGGAGCGCAGGGAGCCTGCTGCCTGCCAGCGCTGCTCAGCTCCCAAACTCAGCTCAGTAACCGAGTCACTTCAGGAAGACTACTCATCTGTGTCAAATTAAGCAAGGCAGGAGCTTGGTGAGACACAAGTGCCAGCTCCTGTGATTCTCTGGCCTCTCTCAGGCTACTGATCGCCCTGAGGAAGAGCCTGCTCAGAGCCAGCGCTCCCAGGAGCCGTGTGTCTCGGGGTGGTTGCTCTCACCTGAATTTGCTGTGGACACCCAACAGGCTTGAATGCAAGAGTGTGTCCTGTGTGTTATTCCAGCAAAGGAGGCAGTTGTGTTCTTGACGCAGTCACAGGAGAGGAAATTAGAATGCAGTTTAGGGTGTGCCTGGTGCCTGGTTATTACCTACTTGTCATTCAGGGCTTTGGGGGCCTATCTTGGTCACATAAGCTAAAGAATGACTCAACTAATAGCAGCCTAATGCTGAGTGCTACCTCTATGCAAGGGACCTCCCAGCCTGCAGCCCAGCTCTTTGAGTCCCTTCCTACCCCTCATCCCCATCTCCCAGCCTTGTCAGAGCCAGTGTGCCCAACCCAGCCCTCTCTCCCTCTCCTTTTGTTCAAGACGGGACTTTCTTCCTGCTCTCCCACCTGTTTTTATTCTTGCCATTCAACGTAAATGTGAAATGCGGAGCTCTTGCTCCACTGGGGGATTTCTCTGAGTGTAAAATCCAATTGTGTCCTTTCATTAGCACATTCCTTGTGGGTGAAGTGGCCTCCCTCTTGGGCACCATGCATTCAGGACAGCTATCAATATTTTGTGAATCACTGGAAGTATTAACAGTACAAGAGTTTTGTTCATTATGCTGTCTCCAGCATCTCCTCAGCTTCCCATAGTGCTTACATGGGACTTTAAGAAAGCAGATGGCCTTTGTCTGTTACAACCCAATTAACCAGCCCTTAAAGAAAAATAAAAAAAAAAAAGAAAAAAAATTAAGAAAATGTCATTGCAACACTCAGGGCTGGCTTAATAATACAAACTTCTTGCTGGTGATGGAGCACTTAGCAGTTTTCAGTCACTTCTTACCCAGAGGATGCTCTTCTTGACTGCAGTCAGAGTTTTAACAAAAATCAAGCAAGCAAACTAAAGGCTGGGCTCATCCAGCAGACTCAGCTGGCAGCAGATGGGAGGGAAGGGACCTCCTTTCTGCTACCTGTACCTTAGCTCCTGACCTGCACTCTCGATAGGACATCAATTTAGATAATAAAACTCCACAGAGAAAATCTCTTTTATTTCTGTATGATGAAGTTACACTGGCCTAAGGACACCCAACTGTGCAAGCCTGTTCCTGGGCCTCCCACCTCTCTGTGGGAGAGCACCTCAACATTCTGAGAACTATGGATGCAGCCGCAAGCACCATGGCTAGTTGCTTGGCTAAGCCATAGAACCTAAATAGGTTCAAACACTCTGTTTAGACCAACTATAATTGTGGTGGGCATGGCTGGAAAAAGCAGAGGAACCCCCAGAGTACAGCAGTAACCCCCTGTGTGGGTCTGCAGGGTGAGGGAGGCTGAGGGTCGCTGGGAGGAGAGTGCAGGCAGCACAGTTACATTACCTTCACCCATCTTCTGCCACTGCTTTCTTCTTATAGTTCCCCAAAACCCACACTGAGCCTGCTCAGTGCTTCCACAGCCTCTCTGCACCCCGTTGCTCCACCCCCTACAGACACTTGGTGGGTTACAAATTTGGAGTGTAGAAAGAGCTGGTTTAGCTTTTTTTTTTGCTATTAGTTTCTCAGTTTGATGCTTCCTCCAACTGAGGAGCTGCACCTCTGCCTAAGTGGAGAGTGTCACAAATTATAATTCTCACCTATGACAACCTGATGATGGGGCTCCTTCCACTTTGCAGGATGACATAAAACCAGTTGGCCTGGAATCCTAGGGTTCCAGTTTTGGACAACACTTAAGATAAATAAGGAGAATAATTACCTTAATTTATTCTATAATTATTTTAATTATTAATCACTTCCATCTTTCTTGTATATTATCAGGTCTAGGGGTGGGAGCATTCCCAAGTCCAAAGACAGGCTCTGCCCCTGCCATGTTCCTGTGACTCACCAGGTTCATCTTTATCTCTTCCCACACCTTTCATATGAAGACTTTCTTGAAGCTGCATCATCACTTCTGGGGATACAGTAAGTAGGGTACTACATACAGCTGCATTGACTCACTTTGGAGAAGATGTCTTGTTCCTTCTGTAGCATTCCCTCTGCAGATGGTTTGGGAGACTGAGAGGGCCAGCCCTGCTAAAAGACAGTGGAAGGCATGGCTGCTGGAATAGCACGAGAGTTTGTCTTTTCAGCTGGAGAGTTTTTCAGAAGTCTTATATGCATTTAATAAAGGCCACATAAGGTTTTTCACATCAGAGATAAGCTCTTCTGCTTTGGTCAAAAGTGACCATGTAAAGCTGGGACTTGTTAAGGCAGCCCCTGCACAGGTCACAGTGCTGGCCCTGGCTCGGGCTGTGCCCCGGGGCATGAACTGCACAGCACCGCAAAAACAAGTAAAGGAGGAAAACACAGGCAGGGAAGCTGGTGCTCATTCAGCAAGAATCTCCAGCAGTGCAGCCTGTTCATCTGTATCAGCTGATGTTGTGAGGAGAAGCTCAGGGAGACTGTGACCTCCATTTTACACCACACAGCCCTTCTCTGTCTCTTCTTGTCTCCCCGAGACAGGCAGGCAGGCATCGTCCCAGTTCTAGTTCCAGCATTCATAACAATCACTGTTTCTTAAAACTGCAAGTACATAGCAAGTAATAATAAAAAACCACCCCAAATCTCACAGAGGAAGGAGTTCAGAACTAGAGATTGTGCAAGTTAAATGCTGACTATGACAAAGGTAAGTGAGGAAGAAACACGCTCTGGGTGGAGACAGGAACAACATGTGTCAGAAGGAGATGACTGCATATGGGACTCTTCTGTTGGGATACACATCAGACCCTGGGTCCTTGAAGCTCCATAAGCAACATCTCCACTAATTAAAAAACAAATGAGAGTGTAGTGCCAAACTACAGAAACGAAATAATCTCACCTTGCTAGATGAACAGAAAGCAGCTCAAGTGCCACCGCTAGAGAGAGTTGCCAGAAACATGAGTTCTACTGGGGGGATTGATAGTGGGCTCTGCTATACAAGCCCCTGGCTGGCAGTCCTGTGCTCTCAGTTCTGCCTCTCTTACAGGCAGGGCAGCGCACAGCTGAGAGCTGAAGCAGCCTCTTTCCTACAGTCAGGACTACGCACCGACCAAGAGGCTCTTTGTTGTGACACCAACAGTAAATATTATTTTTGCCCTTGAAAACACATACAATCTCAAACTGTGGTTCACTCCTCATTCTTCTATGTCGTCTATTTTTTTAATCTGCTTCTATTTTCAGCTCAGAACATTAAGCAGTGCTGGGTTTTGGCTTCCTAAATAGGCACAGGGAAACTGCAGTGAGCTGGAAAGCTGAATTTTCTCTTTCACTCTGAGGCTGACAGTGCTTTAGCTTCGTGGATTGTGCTGTCAAGTATCTCACTGCCATCCTTTAACCTGACAGCAAAAAAACTTTCAAGTCTGCTCCTGATGAGGGAAAAACAAGGAGAGAAGGAAATATAGACTACTCTCTTTAATTCATAAGAGACCAACAAAGGAAACGTTTCCTCTTTTTTAAATTTCATTTTTACAATGTTTTAAGCTATTAACATAAGCAGTGTATGCTTAGTTTAAGAAATCAACCCATTAAAAAGGCTGCCCTTTTAATAATTCTGAGCAAAATGATTGCAATTGAAGAGCTGTAGCATATCTTGTTCTACATGTTTATGTATATTATCCTGGCTATTTACACATTTTAATAAAGTGGGATTATTGTGGCGCTTTCAAGTTGTGATTTGTTAGCACTTACACCCACTTACAGAGACACCAACAGCTATAAAGTATGTTACAAATTAAGTTTACAGAGTTCAAACTAACATTTTGTGAAAAGTTTTCAATTTCCTGTCTGTAATTCAAGAAGCTTTTGTATACATTAAATGTAAACCAGATTCATATTTTAAAGGCTGACAAAAAGCAGCTTACCAGATCGTCTGTATATGTTACGTTTTATATTTTCTCACACTTGAATGCATCATGACACTGACAGTAGTGAAAAGGTTCGTGCAACCTCCCAGTCTCAAACTGTGCGGAAAAAAGGAAAAAGGGATCTGCACAAGCACTCATTTTAATCACGTGCCTCCTTATCTTGCTCCACTAAAGCGGTGCAGCATTTCTCAAGGAGGCTGATACCCACCTCTTGTGGAGAAATGGACTTTCCCATAAACTGGTCCTACAGCAGATGGAGAGCTGCAGCCACCTGCAAGCTGGCCTCTGTGAGGACAAGATATATACTGCAGGATCAGAAGGGTTAAGTATTGTCACCCTGTACTGAAGAGACCAATTCCAAAATTTTAAAGAAAAAATCCACCTCAGCTGATCTGATTTGATTCTTTAAAACATATTAATCTTAACTGCAGTTGGAGGAGGTCAGGGCTTTTTCTTAAGGCTCCTGCAATTCTCAGGCAGTTGTGGGAATTTTGTCACCACAGGAAAAAAATGCAGGCCTTGCAAAACAAATCAGTGTCAGGATTTTGTTACATGTATGTTATACGCTGATCTAGGGGGAGAGGATGTTCTGCAAGCAGCTATAAGGCTTAGCTGCACGTCACCTTATTGGGATACAGCAGACATTCAAGCAATTTTCATTTCAGCTGTTGCCTAAGCAATGTTAGTATTTCCTCTCTACATGTGTTTTCTTACACATTTCAAATCATAAGCAGAATTACTAGTGCCACTACCAACAGGGTCATCTCATGTTCTCAACTTAAATTTCTGCCAGATATTAACTGTTCATACTGAAATATTCCATGCCTTAAGCAGAATAATTTGGAAAGAATTCCAGGCAGTAAGATGTAGCTGTTTGAGAATATTATCTGAAAAATACATTGTTCTGCTTGTATTAAACAAAAATTCTAATAACTCTTTCATTGAGACTCTCTAAGGTTATCAGGTTTTAAACTAGGTCTTGGAACTTCAGCTGAGATGGCATCAGTGGTGCAACTTCTGCCATTCTTGTAAATTTATCCAAATCAGAACACGTTACAATATTTTGTTCTCATTACACTTTCTTCATTTAAACCGACACATGCAAAAATCCATCCTACAGTAAAAGAACACAAACACTGCAAAATCTATTGCTTTTCTTGCTTATGAGTGTGAGAATGTTGTCCACAGAAATGTAATTTGTCTTCTGTGTGCCTAAATACAATAGTATAAAATATTTTAATTTTTTTGCCAGTTGACTCCTAAAGGCCTCACAACTGAAACATGGTGATGAGGGTGAGATTTGATTAGAGAAATACACTAATGCTTCTAGCCCTGCTTCGTATCTCCCATGAAGGATTGCCAGATTTTATCTTAATCTCGAATATGCCTTTTTTTCTTTTGGTATTTCCAGTAGAAATTGCACTCTGCTATCATGTCTGGAAAGCAATTAACAGATCCAGAAAAGCTGATGAGGAACTACTTCACATTTACAGTTCTAACAGTGTGAAGGCACAGGGCTGTGCATTGAATCACAACGAAGAAACGATGAACCTTGGGACATTTCGGTCAAGAAAAATCTAAATTGTATCATGAATTCTGTATTTCCAAACTTTTTGCTTTTTGAATTTGCTATATTGCTGATATTTAACATAGTTATTAATTGTAATTTTTATATAAACTCACATGGATTTCTCAGTTTCTTGGCCCCATATGCCTTACTACACAATGATGCAACTCAGTGTATGAAAGAGAACAAGGCTTAGGTAAATGTAGTGTTACCTAGTATTAAAATACTGAAACAAAAATACAAAAACTCTTAACATATGCAACTCCTTTATAGAATGACATGGGAAGAAAAGTCACAAAACAATAAATCCACCTGGTTTTGAATGTTCCAAAGATGAGGAAGATCAGAGGGGGAAGGTCAAAATTGCACCTGAGAACGATGATTCCAAGCACATTTCAATTTTTTTGCGCTGTGTGCCAACGAACGATACAGCCACACCACCTCCTCTATCACAAAAGGACCCACAGAGCCCTAACTCTGTTGAGCTTTGACAGCGCACAAAGACTGACAACAAAACACTTTTAGCTCAGAGACAGAAACTAATTTCAAAATCAACCAAGACTCCTAAGTTTTCTGAGACATACAGGCAGAAGATTGATTATTCATTTGAATTCCTTATGGATAATCACAGTCCCACATCATACTGTGATCTTGCTAATACTAACAATACTAGTACTTGTAAGAAAGTAAATAATTCTTTAATAAAAGCACTATCAATTTGCCAAGACAAAAACTCCACATGGCAGGGAGACATGGAAGACAGATTTATTGTGCTGGACAACTATGGAAATAGGTCAGATACATGTTTTCTGGGGTTAGTGGACGGTTGTCACGGTGCGACAGCTGCAGAGACAGTTGCAGCAGAGCTTCCACTCTTATTTCTTGACCAGCTTGCTCAAACTGATCCCTCCTACAAAAAGAGGAAGGATGAACAACAAACTCTAGATTCTTTTGCCACAGTAATCAAGGCAGATTACAGGGAAAAGGAGAAGACTTTCTCTGATAAACAAGGCAATGACAAGACCAACCAGACCAATACTTATGAATGGATTCACAAAGCATATGCCAAGTCCTTTTGGAGAATGGATCTACTCTTACGACTGGGAAGGAATGAGGCCTCCAAAGTTCGCTGGAGTGGCTGTTCAGCTGTTACCTGTTTGGTAGAAAGAATCCCCAGCAAAGAGCCAGCTGGCATTGAGGAAGAAGAAAGAACACAGTCTGAAAACATCACACGCAGTCCCTCGGCCAGGACAGCCAAAGGTGTTGCTGGGTTACTGCACATTGCCAATATAGGTACGTACATTTCACACCAGGATTTTTTTATTCCTCTGTCCAATAAAAAGAGTGGAAAAAAAGCTAATGTAGAGATTTGTTGGCAGCAGATATTTGGAGATAAAAGAGCTGCAATTGCTTTACCTTAACAATGTGAAGGAGGCATGATAAATTCCCTTGCAGTAGATAGTGGTATCAGGGAGTAATTATTAAGCTTATTAGATAAGCACCTTCGACATGGTATTTTAGTTAAAGCAATAAAGTCAATTTATAAATGCAAAAGACACAGTTAAGAAACATTCCATAATTTACAAATGATCTCTGTAAGAGTAGTAAGGACAGTTGGTTTTTTTTAATCAAGTTTAAGTTGTCATTATTTTAGGGCAGTCAAACAAATCTTCTGACTTTAGGTCTGAAAAATCCCTTGTGTCAATGAAATATGCTTGAAGGTATTCTTTTTATTCCGTTGTTTCATTTTTAAGGAACACCACATTTTGCTACCAGCAAACTGAAAACACTGTGGACATCTGAATTATTAATTTCTGCAATGGGAGTTAGTTATTTACTGGTGTTACGGAAGATCTATTCAGACCTACTTCCTTACAAAGCAGAACCTCGCTTTGCTCTTCTATAGTGTAGAAAATCAGTTATTAATTGTAATCAAAACCAGTGATACATTCCTAATGCTCCTCTCCGAGCCCTGCTGCAGGCAGCACTAGGCAAAGCTCTTGCAGTTCTCAGCATCTCTACTCCTCCTATCTGCCCCCTTGGGGATTGTTGTTACCGGTTAGATTCTTTTCTGTACACAAGACAGCTGTAAGATTACAAGCAAGATGCCTGCTTTCCAGTAAGGTCTACACAAGCAGAATTATATTGAAAAAGCTGTTGGGTGAATAGCTTCAAATATTCTCTAACATCTTCCAGCCCACTTGGAGCATATGCCCAGCACTCAAGTACTTCTCTATCACTCTTCCTTGCACTAGTAAGGTGTGTGCTAACACTGAGGCTTTCCACCAACACCTTTCCTCCTCAGATGAGTGTATGAGCAAAACCTGCAAGATTTCTTTGTAATTCTTCATGTGAAACTTGTCTAAAATTAATCCAGAGTCAAAGATCAGTAGGGAAAAGGGAAAACCATTTGAGAGACTTCATTTTTTTTTAGGAGGAAAATAAAAAACCACAAAAATATATTCCACATTTGGAAAAAATTATCCCAGATTATTTTTTTTTTTAAATGGGAAGAATACTTTCACTTAACAAGACTATGCAATCCTCCACCAGTCTGAGGAATACTGAAAACCAACTTGAACATGTACTGACAGCAAAATAAGGAACTCTGGTCTATCCCCTCCCTTTCCTCTCCTCCTTTCTCCCAACACTTGTCACTATAGACAGTTTTACATTTTTTGCAGCTACCATAACTTCACTGTTACTGCTATCAGAACTATTAGCTTATCACTAGCTTGGATATTCTTGCAGGAGACAGTCACACCTTTAATGGAATACAGGAGTAAGCCACAAAAGTTGTCATGTTTTCAGAGCTAACAAATCCGTTTGTTTCCACCTTACTGATTAAGAACTCCATTTTTATTACAATGAGCTTGAGAGGTAGGATGAAGGTAAAAGCACTTAGTAGATAATTCACCCAAGCTAAGCTTTCTGGTTCCAGTTGTCTGCCTCATCCTTCCCTCCCAGAGGAGGTTTTATACTGGCTGCAATGAAAGGTACTGTGAGCTCAAGCTCTGCTCATCAGTTCAGGCTTGAATTTGGTCATGAAATACTTCAAGCCTTTTATGATTCAAGTCCACCTTTTTGAACCACTTCTAAATACAGATTTAATCAATCTAATACTTTCAGTGGAAAATTGAGTGTATCACATCAAAGAAAAAGATCTGCACAACATCAACTTTCATTTCCTCCCCCGGAATGCGTTCTCACAGCAGTAGACATGTTCCTTCAGCACCAGGTAAGCAACTGAAGAGGATGGTCAGGTATGAGGAGCAGGAGATGGTAACATTGGCTTCTTTGTGGTGCTACCTGGGGGCTTCAAATAAAATTTTAGACAATCTTCTAGCTCTCCATAGAAATCAGAGGAAGGAGGAGGGAGCAGGCAAAAGGAAACGTTCACATAAAGCAACTTAAGGCATCTGTATTCTATGATCAATAAAAAAAGCCGTATCCTTCAGTCTGTTATTCTGAAACACCTGCTAGAAAAATCTGCCTTCACAGGCTTCACTTTGCTGTCTCCTACACCAGACGATGTCAATACTGCCTGAGAAACACTTTGCCTATTTATAAATACTCTTCAGAGATCTGTGCCCGTCTAGCCAGACAATACTAAAAATGCAATATAAAAGAACACACTGCAGCCAGTTTAGCATCTGGAAAGCCACCATCCCACTCAAGTTCCTTCTGCGAGACGTTACTTCTGTCCTTATGCCAACACACGAGAGCAGAACAATCGCCTCTCCTAACACAAAAAAATGGTCTTCTCCCAGCATAGCCACAGAGAATCTCCAACAATAGATCCCTTTTTCACAGCTGCTTTCCTTTTCACTCTGCATTCAACTCTGACACAATGCATCACCTGCAGTGTTGCCATTTCTAGTGCTTTTCATTCTCTCCCTGCAGATTTCAAAATTGTTGAGGGAAAGGTAAAGTACCTTATTCCTATTAAAGGAAAGAAGTTAGTCCTTGACTTCTCATGATGACTGTGAGAACTTTTGCTCTCTGGGGTTCCTTAACCAAGGTAGAGATTTAAGGCATCATGTTTGTAAACTGTAAACCATGTCCAAATTATTTTCAGATAATAGAAATTTTATATATTTCAACCTAAAATTTCTTGATGAGTTCCTTCAGCCATTATATTTTGAATTATACACGCTTCTAGGGGATAAAAAGCATATTTGAGAAAAATATAAAAATACACACTCTTGCTTAAAAAGCAGTCAAGGTGCAACATTTCTATCAGACTGCACTTTAAGCTGAATGAAGTGTCACCTAAGACTCCATGTAAGAGTTTAGCTGCAGTCAGGAGAATAGGGTTCTGGAACAGACTGCTGAATAATGGGAGAGAAAAAATTCACAGGAAACTGCTGCAAAGCAGAACCAGATTCACTGATGGACATATTGCTGCCTGTGGCAGTAGATAATTGAACTGTGTCAGTTGTTTTCCCAGTCCTTAGCAAAAGGCTGTTAATATAACAGCAGTACCTTAAAAACAACATCAGTATGCTGTAACTCAGAATATTTTCTTATTTCAATTTTAGGTAATGCACATGCAGTCTTATGTAAAAACGGAAAGAACTGGTGCCTCTCGAAAGAGCACAGCACTTCTAACGCAGGCGAGAGAAGCCGCGTACTTCAGAAGGGTGGAAACATCAGCACGCACGAACCAGACGGGTTAGTAGAGGGGTACCTGAGAACGACAAGGGGTCTTGGACACCACGGAGACCCAGTACTGAAAAGATCTGTTATACCCGTGCCTCACACGCTGTCTGTCCCTATTGATGATACCTGTCAGTTCCTTCTTTTAGCTTCCAACGGGCTGTGGGAGGTTTTGGATTACAACGAAGTACTGGCATTAGCTCTAACAGCATTCACTCATTATTTGAGAATCTATGAACGCGTCCAACAAAACGGGACTTCGCCGTATAAGGGTCAATATTTGATGCCCCTCGCTGAAGAAAACTTAAATGACTCAAAGGCTATTAATGATCTGCAAGCTAGAACAGAGATACTGGATTCCAATGAAGACATTTTTCTCACTGACCCAAAAGGCAACCCAAAACAAAAGCAGCCAAAGTGTTCTAGAAGGAACTATCTGCAGAGTGAAGATGGTGTTCCTAAGGGACCTGATGACCAGAAAAATCGAGCTGGTCCAGAACTGTCTCTTTTCAGTAACAACAAAGTCAATTCACAGAGCAGAGAGAGAAAACAGTCAGATCCTAGCACACAAAGTGGCTCTGACGAGTTTAAACAGTTTGAGGACAGGAAAGTTCATCTATGTACCAGTTTTCAGCCACAGTCAGGAACTGCAGAGCAAGAAGAAACAGACGCTTTCTGTGGGACAGGTCCAAACCCCACCCACAAACAGCTGCGAGAGAATGTTCTGGCAATAGGGTCTAAAGACACGACCCAGCCTCCAAACGATACAGCAGCGTGCCTATCTAATTACGACTCCACTCCACAACTGGCAGAAAACACAGACTCCAAGATATTTTGTCACAAACCTGCAGCTTGCACTGGTGAAGAACTGCTAAAGACTGTATCACCAGTGGATCCTACACCACCACCACCGTCTGAAGAGGACACAAAGATGTATCCGTCCAACTGCAAATCGCAAACTGCAGGAAGAGGCAAAGTCACCTCCCAGACGCTCTATGAGAACGCAGCGAGCTACATCAGCGAACAACTGGTAAAGGCTGCATTAGCTGCAGGTTCAAGAGACAATATTACTATTTTGATTGCACTTCTGAATGGATGCAGCAAAATACCCGATTACCTCAACATTAAAGAAAATTCCTAACTGGAATGCCACCGGACATATAGTATAAGCTTATATTTAGATGTCATGTATTTACCTGTAATCATCTTAAAAGCTGCCCCATATGCAATAAAACCGTCTGAAACTCTCAATAAGAAACAGTGATCAAAAAGATTTTTTTTTAAACCACTTTATTCAAACCTGAGCACCTCAATATAAAACTAAACACTGGTGAACTGTCATTTTCCTTGCTAAACCCAGATTACTGCAAATTTAAAATCTGCACGAGTAAGTTTCTGCTATCAGTTCAACATTTAAATAGACTAATTCATCTCTTCTGACACACTTGGTAGATTTCATATAATGAAAATAACTAAAAGAATTAGTGCAATATACTGGACAGATCAAAATAAAATGTACTTTGGAAAACAAAGTTGCAAAGTTCATTACTGACAGACAGCAGTACTTATGTTACAGATACAGGAGCATCGTTTATTACTGTTCTAGCCATAAAGGAAGAACTCAGAACCCCCTTTGATTAGAGAGGAAAAAAGTTAGCTTTAAGTAACTGTACATTCTGTATACCTTTAAGCAACTCTTAAATATTACAGAAAGTATTAAACAAATGTAGACTACAATGCAGAGTACCTATTTACAGTACATTAATATCCAAATTTAAAATCAAGTTGGATGTACATAATCATTAGTGCACTATTTTTTCCTTAGGGGAAAAACAAACTGTAATGGCCAGCAATGATCAAAACCAAGAAAAGTCACAGACACTGAGTTTGTTGTGGTTTTACTTGAAGAGCTCTTACAGTTCGTAGAGGAAAAAATAAAATTCCTAAGCTGTAGAGTTGAACTTACTGGTCTGTACCCTCTGAACAGATTAGAAATAATGTTAACCTTGATTTATCACTAATTCTTTTAGATAGCTAACTGGGTTGTATAATTTACATACAGTGTACCAACTAAAATTCCACCTTCCTGCAAGCACAGGGTTCTTAATTGTTAATGCAAGTATTATTTGTAACTAAATTATTAAACTATGGAATGTATAACTAAACAGTAGATACCTGCAGAAACAACTGGTTGCGTCAATACTGCAAATAAGTTTAAGTAATTTTTAGACCCTGTTTCTAAATGTTTTAGAGCATAACTGAATTATGAAAAGTCCCAATTCTACTTTTTATAACAGTAATCAGTATTGAGGCTACAGGAACTGGCCAATCAGGTCCACAGAAAGTAGTTCTTCTACGCCCCTAATGGTAAGTGATTTTTAAAACCTTTCAACAGAAGGAAGTTTATTCCAGTTCCGTCTCTCCTCTACTGCTGAAACATTACAGCCAGTGATTTTAACATGCATGTTAAAATTTTAGGTCAAAAGAAAACTCTGTATCATGAACTTGACTATTATCTTAAGTCTCTTCGCTGTTTGGAAGCTGTACTGGGCCAGGTTAAGCACTCCAATTCCATGGTTATTAACAGTTAGGAAGCAGAAGAATATTCAGAACAGTTTAATGCCACTGATGCTTTAGTTACTACAACATTGACTCTTGGGTGGTTGTGTGGGTTCAGTAAGGTCTACTCCTCTTCCTCTGGCAGAGTTGGCTCCTGCATTCTGTGGTTCGTTCTTGGGCAATTTTTTTGCTATAAAATTAACAAGAAATAAGAGTTAAAACTGAGATTGTACTAAGATTAAATCATCTGAGCGCACAAACTGTCAACACTTTATTACTCTATCAGCATTATCAATATATTCACTATAAAATCTGATTTGATTCAATGTGTTGGTAGTAAAAGAAGCCGAGACACTTCGCTTCTTAATGATTAATGACCTTATCTATGATTTCCCAGAGAGAAATGCATTAGGAACTTGAGCAGTAAGCCGTGTCCACACAGGCAGGCTATGCCAGCAGTCGAGGGCTCATGGAGGAATCCACCTACCCCCAACAGGCTTAAGGATCAGGACATTAGCGCTAAAAGAGACAGAGATGGAAAAGGCACAAAACACAGGCAGAAGTGGGTCAAACTACTGCCCAGGTGTCTGGCCAGAATATGTATTTGCATATAACATATAAAATGGCCCTCAGTACTAGATCAAGTATCTATTTTTTTTCAAGCTCTCTCTCCTCTCCAGCTCTTATGAGTAAATTGACTGTGATAATTTGTTTGTTGTCCTTGTAGCTCCAGTGTACCTCCTCCATCCTGACATGAACGATAAGGGTGACAAATGTTACCCTTCTGAGCAGCAGCTCCTCCTAGCAATTTTCTGATGGAGAGAAACCTAAGCTCTACAGAAGAATTTTTGGGGGGCTCTCTTGCCCATGTTACCAGGACCCAACAACCATCCCTATTCTACTGTCTGACTGCATACTGACTCCAAAGTGATTACTTTGGCCAGCTTCTGGAAGAACTTCTTCTAAAAAGAATGAAATGCAAGTATAAAATCCAGAAAACCAACAGAGTACACAGCAACAAGATGCGTTATGGTGCTAGATATTGTCAGGATGCTGGGTAATCTCATCTAGGCTCCCTTTCCCACAAGAGGCTGGACTAGATGATCTTCTGAGGTCCCTTCCAAGGTGGGCTGTTACACAATTCTGTGATAGAACCCAAGAGTTCCTGTAGTACTAAGCTGCTGAGAGAGTACGAAGGGAAAACGCACTAGCAGAAAAATGCCTTCAAAGCAATGGTTTTTTGGATTCCAAATACATTCTAGAACTGCAAAGTAATACAACTTCTTTTTTTAACTGGAAGTTCTGGATGAGCTCTAAAGCAGTCCATTTATAAGCAGCTGCAGCTTGTATCTCTCAGTTCTCACCATGCTCCTATTTTTCATTGTCTCCCTTTTTTGAGATTGTATTTACGCATGGTGCTGAGAACTGCATCCCTGTTGTGCAAAAGGCCATTTCAAGTTTCACACAATACCTATATCCTTGTCAAGATTTCCTTTCAGAGTCCACTGATGCACAGATCTTACTATCGTGCACTGATGTGAAAAAGCAGGGACACAAAATCTTGCAGACAAAATATTCAAGTACTGAATGTGTATTGTTTTCTCAAATTTACTTTGTATACTTCTTTAAAAAAATAGAGGTAAGAATTACTGTTGATAGAACAAATTGCCAAAAAAATCGTATTTTTGGGACTAACTTATTTTAAAATAAGATGCAAACTGCATCTTTAAACAAATTAATTTTAAAATTTCACTGGACAGTGTAATTGAGCATTTCTGTATCATTAAATGTGGGCCTAACGCGAGCATTTATGAGAAAAATATACTTTCTGCTCATACAGTTATGTTCCCTGCCAGCTAGGAATTTATAGTTCATATGAAGCAAGCACTTGTTACAAAGTGTTGCTATAGCGATAATTTCATTTGCATCTGCTGGAAGTTTGAACCACAGCACAAATTACCTTCTGTTTTACTAACTTGCAAAGAATTGAAAAGGCTCTTTAGAAACACTTAATTTTGATGGCAATGCTGCTTGTCAAAAAAGCAGCGAGATAGAGAGGCCACTAGTGCAAAACAGTCAAGATTTAATAAGGTTATTTCACACCCTATATTTCTATCCCCAGTAGCAGAGTCACCTCTGATTAAGTATGCATTTTTATGCTGGTCACCAACCTATTTAGTAGTATCCTTACTTTTTGTCTCCACTTTGAAAATTTTTATTAACAATAAAACACAATTCTGTGTCTATCAATGGAATTCACAAAAATTTGTAGTAATTTATACTTACTATTACATGCTGGCATCTTTACAGAAAGCCCCAAGATTTTATTAGGGCTAATAATATGTTAATACATTTATTTTTCACGTGAAGTGTCCTTTACTTATACTTCGGCATTGAATTTAAGCATACTTTGCCATCTTTGGCACAACTTGTGAATTTCAGATAGCCGTATTTGGAATTCAAACAGAATTTTAACACAAAAGCATATTTAGGCAAATATTTTGTTTAGACTAAAATGAATACTTATTTTTTAAGCAGGTCCATTATCATTCTCCTATTTTGAACTGTTTCCAGCTTTAACTGCCACCGTCTCATAAAAGGTACATTATTCTAGGCTGTGCACCTATCCAAACCAGGGTGACATTTGCTGCAAACCACGTGTGCTATTAAAAGGCACACATTTGTACACTCCTACTATAATTTGATTAACAAATGCCAAGTACATCTTACAATTAAGAAAAGCTGTGTAAAGCTTTTCATGGTTACCTATACCACGGGAAAGGTGGGGGTTCTGTATGTAACAACTAATTTTGCTTGAACTTGAAGCAGTAGAAGTTTTCATCACGGAATCGAAACAGGTAATGGAACTTACTGACAGAATTCAAAAATAACCTAGCTTAGCTATTCCAAGTTAATCCAAGTATTTTGGTGTTTGACAGAAGATCTGTGCAAGTGTGCTACAAGTAATTTTTTCTGACTTCTGAATATCAAAAAGGATCTGAAAGAACCTAAGGAAGCTTCAGTGCCAGAAATGATTTAGGTGAAAACTAAAGATCTTGGATTAGGAAGATGGCACGTAGGTCTTGAAAACAACTCCCTCAAATTCTCGGTTTCTTCATAAACTCACCAATCGCCATGAATATTTCATTTACGTTCATAGATGTTTTGGCAGATGTCTCCATGAACAATAAACTGTTGTCATCTGCATAGGCCTGTGCTTCCTGAAAGTGAAAATAAGTATGCATTACTTCATTGTAATAAAATAAAAATTAAAAAAATAAATCACACAATCATTACACATTGTACTTTTATTGCTAAATAAGGAACAATTTCTATACCATTCTGAAAGAAATAAAGTTAGTTGAAAGACTCATGTGACAATGTGTTATGCATCAGCTATGAAGAAGTTACAATTCTTTCAAGCAGTTAAACAACCAGAACTGCAATTTTAAAAATCCTTGCTCATCTTAAAAATCTAGATGGAAACATCTCAGGCACAATGAAATAATAAATAAATAATTTATTAGACAAGCCTGATCCAGAACACTAGCTGTGATAGCAAGAACAAATGAGCTCCAGAGAGTGCCATCAAATGTCAGAAAATCTATTATTACCCAGGAAAAAAGGCAGTTTGTGAACCATCTCAAATCTTTCAACCATCGAGGCAGATGGATCAAAACAGTTTCAGTATCCTGGCAGAAATTCACCATTATAAAACAAATAAGCAGCATCAAGTATTTTGCCACGGTATCTCCTTTTTCAGTCTGAATTTTCATCTGCAATACAGTGTTTATAAATGTTGCCTATTTTTGCCAGTTCCTGTCAGCCAATTCAGCTGAGAATCCCCAGCTCCTTACAATTATGTAACTGCCTTTGCATTCAATAGGTAATCTGCAAAAGTCCTAACTACAGAATACATACGATTAAAAAAAAAGGAATGTAAAGGATGTAGATTAAGTCACATTCGCTAAAGCCTATGTAACTGTAACTGAAACAACACATTAATACCTAGAAATCTAAAATGAGCTTGGAAACCGATCGTCAAGCTTGCAAGAAGCTCATAAATCCACATTAAAAAACAAACTTTTGAAGAATATTAAGATGGTAATAGTACATAAATAGATAGTAAAAGTAGTTCTACTTCAGTAATTAAATTTAATTAAGTTTCTGACTTTGTTAAATACCACAATTTTTTCACACAACACACAGGTCTTGTGCTACAGACCTTTACGTAACAATTAACATGGAAGTATATAATTAGAAATTACATTGTTGAGTCCTGGCAGAAAACCACGTAAAACACTCCTAAGCTTCACAGTCCAACTCCTACAGTTACAAAGGATTCATTACACAGCAGCATTTCAGTGACACCAAATACAAATTAAAACAGTAAGAACATTAATGACTAATAAATACAATCTTAATTCACATTCAATCAATCATGTATGGACCAGAACCACCTGCAGTAAGTTTTCTTTGCTTTGGAAGCTATTTTCTGATGACTTGGTTAAACTTCTCGAAATTAAAATATCCCCGCTAAATGCCATAAAAAGCACAATTAAAACATGGAACACTGCTTCAGCAGTGTAGCCTAAGCAAGTTAAGCACATCAGTCAGCTTTGTATCACAAGATACTCAAAACTCTCCTGCTGACAAGTCAGAGAGAATGGTTTGCAGAGTTACAACGACCTCATCCATTGAAACTCTAGCTACCGGAAATTTTGGGTAGAAGATAGGAAGAGGTCACATCAAAGAAGAGAAATTCAATTAGCATTAAAGATATGCAAACAAATTAGTTATTCCTCAAAGTCAGACTTAATTATTCAGAAGTCTATTGCTACATATCACTTGTACAGAAATAGATTTTTCAGTAGCATGTCTAATTCAATTAGTCTCCGCTGATGTTTGTTTAATAGCATCATCTCTTTAACAACTACCGAGCCTAGGCACATAACCTCTTCCTAGGTTTATTGACTTTCTATTCCAGCCAAATGCTATTTCTATAAAACAGAATTTATGTACATACCTGGAAATCCACAGCTCTTTTGTTAGCTAGATCAGCTTTGTTTCCTGCTAAAGCTATTACAATGTTAGGACTTGCTTGTCGCTGAAGTTCTTTGACCCAATTTTTCGCTCTGGCAAAGGACTCCTGTTAATGATTGCAAAACGATGCAACTGAGTTTTATCATCCTTTTGTGCTCACCTATTACCCCAATCTCTGTTATCTCTACTTTGAGCAGAAGGCCAGCGCAAGGCTGCTACCTATGTCCAAAGGCACATTCCAACTTGCCAACTGAGCTTTTCAAATGAAACATTACCACCTCAGTTCTCAAATGTGCTTTGTTGGCATAACGCAGAAAAAAGTATGTAAAGATAGAAAGACCTTTATGTAGACAGGGTGAGGAAAGAAGTGGTTAAGAGAGAATGGGAATTTTAATTCCTCCTCCAGAAGAATCAAGTTTATCAACAGCTACACTGAAAGGGTCTCAAAACACTGTCTAATTACTGGAGTACTGTTCATTATGGTTTCTGGGGTTTTTGAGAAGTTTTAAGTTTCAATTTAGCAAAAACAATTAAAGCTTATCTAATCTAAGCTCAAATAAAAAGAAATCAAATAACCTTAGGCTGTGGTCAGAGGCTTGTGCTACCTTTCCAATCCTTTCACTCAGAAATAAACTGCCACCAGCAATGAGGTGAGAATAACAGCTCAATTTCTGGTGAACTGATTTAAAGGTGAGTTTGAAACACTTTTCAACAGAATCTGTTTGCTTTCTCGTGACTTTTAATACAAGAAAAAAACAGAAATGGTCTTTTAGCAAGAAAAGTTTACAGACACAATTTAACAGTAGATAGTCCAATACGAAATGAGCAACCTGATCTAGTGAAAGATGCCTCCGCCCATGGCAGGGAGTTGGACTTGATGACTTTTAAGGGTCCCTTCCAACCCAAACCGTTCTATGAGTCTATGACACAAGTCAAGGAGAAGAATTAAGGAAAGACTGATGCAAGACTTCCCAATCCCCCCTGTGGCTCCCTAATGCAGCACTTACCTCATTTGTAATGTCGTATACCACTATAGCTGCTTGTGCTCCTCTGTAATACATGGGGGCTAAACTGTGGTATCGCTCTTGCCCAGCTGTATCCCAAATTTCAAATTTTACCGTTGTATCGTCAAGACATACAGTCTGGGTTAGAAAAGCAGCTACAAAAGAGACAGAGGTGCTGAAACCAGAAGTCTGCTTAGATATCTATATTTATATAAAATTCTGTTCACAGAGATACAAATATGATATCCTTAAACAATTCAAGCTTATTATTTAAAACATGACAGGTTTTAAGCAAGCATTAGCCGACAGACCATAGCTCTGATCAACACAGAACAGTTAAATCAGTCTTTCCTCAAATTGAAGACATAAGAAATAATTGGAAATAATTCCTCTTTTTTTTTTGTAAGTGAATCTGAGTAACCACAAGCTTTCTCTTAAATCTTGTAGATACATTTCTTCCTGCTTCTACAGACTATACAGGGGACCAGTAACAGCATCTCACCATGTTATAATCCAACAGTTCAGGTATGTACAGCTCTACACATTTATACTACTTGAACAGTATCTTAAAGCCTTGATTTTCAGCTCCCGACCCTAACAGGTATGGAAGGACAAATTACTTTTCAAAAATCCTTGTTCTTAAAGCAGCCGCATTTTTGACTTTGCAAGTGATCTCAATAACTAATTTCAGCATAAGTTTCACAGCCTGCAACTTCAGGGAAACTTGCATCCATTGCCACCATGCATTACCAGAAATAATGTTCTTCTAATTACAGAAAACAGCATGTAACTTAGTCCAACTCTTCAACAGTTACTCCCAGTGAAGATTTTCCATTCAATTAAGGTACCTATTAGTAACATGGAGGTGAGAACCTACACAATATAGAACCCCATATTACAACACTAAGCTGGAATCTCAAGTATTTATTGAAAGAGGGGGGCAATATTTCCTTCTACTGGGTTCTCTTAACCCTTTTGAGTTTTAACTCAGCCACTTGTTCTACCTTAGCTCCTGAAGTTTCCAAATAAGCACACAACAATTAGCCAAGCTGGCTGCAGTCACAGTACATACACAGCAGAACAGGCAACAATGCTAAGAATTTCGATGAAAGCTGGAGCAATCTCGCATAAATGCTTGGAGTTGTTTTTCCAGTCACGACCGACATGCAGTGACACACTGTGGACTCACCTGCCCTTGCTCCTTCCACACACAAACAACAAAAAAGAAATAAATGCTAAGACCTTCTTCTGCTTGATGAAACACTACGGGACAGCCTCTGCTTGGCTGAACTGGAGACTGATCACTAAGCACAGTGACAGACTGTGGTTCATCTCAAGCAAACATCTCAAGAGTCACTGACCTGTAATCCTTGCATACCCGGGATGTTGTCCTGTCCCACATACTCCAAGACATCATAGCCTATGAATCATTCCAAAGCTGCTGCAACTTTCAAGACACTACAGTAACCCAAAAGCAAGCCTATCTTGCTTTATAAAGGGCACTAACTATGGTACAGAAGCTGACAAGTTAAGTGGTCAGGTGTTCCTGCTTCAGGGGTATAAGCATCCATCACAGATGAGCAGGCAACTCAGAGAAGGTAAAGGCTTGAATATTCCCATGTTAAAATCACCATAAATCTCTCTAAATGCTAAATATCCAAGCACTGGTAGAACAGGCTCCTCTTGGTAACTCCCTAAGCAGCCCAGAATGAAAAGAGAGGGAAAAAGTGGAATTTGAAGTTCTTACAGACACGATTCTCTTCAACATAAAAATGTTCTTACACTCTGTAAATGAAGGAATGTACCCAGAAAGAAAATTAAAATAAGGGGTTTATTATATGAAATAATACAATTGTTTTCATTGAAAGGAACATTTCAACCACCATAAAACGCCAGTTAATTTCTGCAAACCAGCTAACTCTCTTATCTTTCAAGGCCATAATAAATTGACAATTAATCAGCCGTGTTAATTACCTGAAAGCCTATCGCCCTTAACAGCCTGACTTTTGTCTTAAGTAACTAACAAGCACTGGTACACTAGTCTGAAGTGGCAAAGTCTAGTTCCCAAACACACCACCACCCCCCAACACGTCTGCCTTTAACCGCACTCTTTCAGACGTTTTTATTCAGATCCACAATGCACATAAGCTCCTCTTTGTTAAAAGGCCCTTCTGTGTACAAAGAAAATTATGCCTTAGGCAACTATACGCTACAGAGTTAGGCAGCTTTCTCTATATAAAACTTTTTCTGAATCCCTACATTCAATATCTCTCAGCTGCATTATATGGCATTTCCTTGTTTCTATTTTATCTAGAAGAGGTGCAAGTTAACACAGTGACTACACTAAACTCTGCATATCTCAACTTGAACTTAAGCTCTTGCTTAACCTTTGTATAAATTTTAAACAGTCTAACAGGGTTTGGGTTATCCCCAGGTCTACCCACACACTAAAAGGAAAAACAAAAAGGCAGTTAAATGAACGGGAAAAATCGCTGAAACTGAACAATGAATTTCACTTAATTTTTAACTGTTTTTAAAATGAGAAAGCCTGGGAAGTTAATTCACTATAGGTCTTTGAGAATGCTCTCCATGTTACCACATAGCTCTATGAGATAACAGAGAAACCCTTCATACTAACTCTGATCCTAAAGTCATTATAAAATGCACAAAGACAAACGTGGGCATTTGTGAGACTGCTAAAGAAAAGCGGTTCTGCATTTATGCTGACAGATATACAAAATAAATACATGGAACAGCTAGAAATACGGGGGGAATGCAATGAAATTTAGCTTGTATTTAAAAAAAAATCTTCAAAGCTTACAAAAATACATTTCAGCAACTGTTTACATATGAAGACAGACCGTGGAAGGGGCTTCACATCAATACTAAACAAAACATACTGACCCACGCAGGCAGCAACAGGGGCTACTAGAGAATATTTATTAATCCACAAAACCCATGTTTTGTTTAAGTCTGTGTGCCATCAGGTAGTTTTAGGAAAAGTTTAAATTTATCCAAGGAGGAACACAGCTCAAAGCACAAACAACTTCAATCTACAATATCACAGAAGAAATCTGGCAGGGAGGCAGGAATGGGATAAAATCTGTTCACAGTTAAATAGATTCCCCCCCCCTCCCCGCCCAATTCTACTAGCCAACACCTGTTTTGTTTGAAACCACAAAATGTAAAAACCAACACAGTAAATTCTGTGATTATTAACAAAGGAAGGTATATCCAGAAATGTAGCAAGTTCTCCCAAATCAAAAGCAAAGCCAGGATGCATAAATGACAACACAACCTTTCTGGAAAATGCAGCACTTTGTTTTCACCGAAACGAAGTTTTTAATTCTTATTACGCAGTTCTTTCATGCATTAACCATAGAGCATAGTTAAAATAGCCACATATCCACCCACAAATGAAAGGTAACATCAAGCCCAGTTCTCAAACCCATGCAGTAGTTTAAAAATATATCTGCTTTCTCCCTTGGACACAGATGTTTGCCACAGCCTTGGGCCAACTACAGCTTTCGGTTTAGAAAGTTACAGTTCTTAGAGACACAGGGCTCAGATTCGATCCCTGCTGTCCGCGACCCACCCTAGACAAGTCATTACACTTAAAGCTCTCAAAGGCAAGGACAATATAAACACAACATGAAAGAAATTAACAGGATTCTCACCTCCAATCGTACTTTCTTGAAACTCATGAAACTGTCCTTTTACAAAACGAAGCACCAAACTTGATTTGCCAACTGCAGATTCTCCTAAAAGTACTAGTTTGAACTGGCAGATTTTATTTCCAGCATTTGGCCCATTGGGTCTTGTTGCTCCTCGATTAGCCATGCCCAAACTAGAAAGAAGTCCTTTGTTTCAAGCTCTTGAAAACAAGTTCCAGGATTCAGATCTCAGCAGTGCTTCTGCCAGTTAACAACCTGTTCGTGAAAAGACAGTGGGTGGTATTAGATTTACAAACCAAGTAAGAAAAATATAATTCACTAATGCAACGTGCATTACATGTAACTTGCCCTAACACCTGCCCATGTCAGCAGTCCAAAGTGCAGCTACCATCACTGCTAAGACATCAACTACAGACAAGATCTAAGACAAATGAACCTGTTACCTTCTTTAATATCTGGTCATCCCATCAAAGCTTCAAATTAGAACTTTAAAATCCAATGATGCTGCTTCTTGCAAGACTTCAGTCTCCTATTTCTTAACATACCAAAACTGAAGTATAACGCAACGGATTCAGACTTTCACGTTATTGGTAAAATACAAAATGACAAGAAATACTATTTTTTCCTGAATTTTGTTGTTGCTAAGCAATATTCCAAAGTCAGCATCAGTGAAGGACGCTAAAAAATTGAGCAAATTGGGAAAACTCAATAACCACATCAAGATCTTCGCAAATATACTTCACCAATTCACTTCTACCACATGAATCAAATGCAAGTTCCTTAAAGCACAGCCCTACACGTCATTAATACCTTCATACAAATACAAAGCCTTCCATATGTAAAAAATGGATTGTCTTAATCAGTAAGAACTCCAAACCACTTTGTGCAAGTCACCAGAGAACTGTATGACGACAAATCATTATTTCCAGTATTAAAAATATTAACACCAGCAAATCAATATTCAGAACAGAGATATCTGCTAAGAACAAGTATGAACAGTGTATTTCTTAGTCTACCAACTCTTCTTTCAAACACCTTACAAAAATAAATAACAGTATTTATTCCTATGGGCAGGGAAGCCTTTAGACTCTGCTGGTAGCACTTCTAAGATTTATGCTTTTACACGCTTAACAGTAGAGATTAAATCTTTTTGCAGACAGGCAATGCTGTAGGAAAGACTGGCACAATCATTTTCTGTATTTTCTTTCTTCCTTGTTCCCAAAACAAAATTCCAAGCGAGCCCACAGGAAATGTATCTAAATGATGGTCACTCAGCTTGCAGTGAGAGCAACATCTGCTTCTGTATTTCTGCTAAAGAAACCTCCAACAAAAAACACATTCCAAATCCCAGCCTCTAACTTCGTCCTACACCAGCTGATCCCTTGAATTGTGCACACTTAGTGGGGATACGGCTCTTCTAGCATCAAGGATGCCAGCACGTCAGTTTAGCGTACATTCTTCTACTGCAGAAAATGATTTTAATACATACGTTGCAGAAAGGTAAGCAAACCTATTACTTTCAAATGGCCTTACGGTAAGGCAACTACATTTTAAACCAAGCAACAGACTTCAGCCATCTTCCCATTTCAAACCATTTAGCACATTTCCCATTTGCTACACACCGAGCTCAGACACTAAGCCTTCATTCTGCTTCCTAGCTCTCCCTGTTGAAAAGAAAAGAATCTTCTTTTCTGTAAGGTGCTTCTACCAGTCTAGCAGAACCCCATCGACCACTAAGATACCCCCTTATTAACTCATGTCTGTGCAATAAACGGGAAAGAAATCTTAGCATTGTTTAGCCACTAACAGTTGAAAACCTAGTATTTTACTTCTAACTGTAAACAAAGCTTGAATATAGGTCTTAGAAAAAAAAAATCTTCAACATCTTTAAGACCCTCCAATTTGCTCATGTTCATCCTTTTTCCACACCTCTCAAATTTAGCTTCTTCCAGGCTGGACATTCCAATCTTGTATTCATCCTTGTCTGTCTTGAGTCTGTGTCCTGTTCGACTATTATGAGATCCTTAAATCAGCAGATTTTTTTTTAATTTTAGTTGTGCAACATGATCTAATAAGTATCAAATTTTAGACAGGTGTTCTTACAACCACATGCAAGTACCATAGCAGAAGAACTTTTCTGTGAAGCAAAAAAGCACCTGCATATCCCACCACCATGATCAAGTACCATGATAATTACATAAAAAAAAATCTTATTCATTATATTAATTTTGACTGAATATTTTAGAACATGAGAATGGATCCCATTATTTAAAAAATACCAGCCTTCCATCCTCACAGTACAGTTCAGGCACAGCTGGTGTGTTGGTTCTCAGGCAAGACTCTTCCCCCTGCCCCTTCATGTGCTGCTGAAATACACTTCAGAAGTTGTGGAGCAATTTGGGTAAGAAATGAATCAGTGACAACAATTAATCACTTCCTAATTATCCTACAAGAAAGCAAGCAGCAAGGCACAGCCAAAACGTAGGTAGCTCAGAAAACTGTTAGCCATTTATTTTTTCCTTTGGAAAAGTAATGAGGACAATTAAGGTTTTTTTCTGTTTTAAAATGAAATGCACCTGTTTGCTGAAGCATTCGAGTGTGTTTGGATAGCCATGAAATAACTTGCAACCCTTTCATCTTAATTTATTCCATGTTCTTCTAGACTCTGCAGCATTACTAAAGACAAGGACTTACATCCAACAATCACACAAGTTAGTGCTCTTTGGAGCAAGTGACTTCTAGACAATACAGGGCAAGGAACTGCTTTTTTCTTGCTGTTTCCCATACTGAGAGCAAAAGGAGATACGAAAAAGACAGGCAAGACTGACTTAACTCACATAACATCTGTTTCAGCTGGCCATTTTCAGCTTTCAGTTACCCAGATTTGTATCACTTAGAAAGCAGTAATGACTAGTCCTTGTAAAACTCCTTCAGAACCCAAAGGTGAAACAAGTTGTCAAGAAAAGCACCTAATTCAATTTTTCTAGATGCCCAGGCTACAAAAACTGCAGTTACCAGAGAACTTCAAAGTTAACACCTTTATAACACCCTTCCCCTCTCACTAGAAATCACCATGGACACTCAGATGCCATGTAAAAAAATAACCACCTGTCAAGCTGACAGATCACACTACTTGAGAGAAAGGCCATCAAGACCCAGAAACATATTGCAAACATCATCCATTCAACAGTCACATCAATATACCTAATGACAATAAAACTTACTACAGTCATACCACCTACTTTCTAACAGCTCAGGATAAAAAAATATACAAGACTGAGAACCTGATTGAAATCATCACGTTGTGCTCTATCTATTAAACAAGTGGCTAACACCTTCTGGAAGTGCATATGGAAATCATCATCTTCTGAAGATTTAGGTGATACTGAAACTGCTCCGTAAGTTCACAACATGGCAGCACACAAACAGGAAAGATGAAGAAAAAGATTCTCTTCACCTGAAGAGAAATAGATCTAAAGTTCGACATGGCCATTATCGAGTGGTTTGGGCCAGTTCTCTGACATTTGTGCCCTGAATATAAAGCCTCACAAGGATTAGAAGTAGATTTCAACGCTACAGACCCCATAGATGCTCCAAGCCTCAGGTCACATTAATTCTCCAGTTCCTTAAGTGATCTGTAAAATAGCAGCCTTGAGAACCATAAAAGCAGCACCACATGAGAGGAACACTCCATTCAGTACTCCACACACACTGTAAATTCACAAGGGCTTAGCAGCCACACCTATTTTTTTACCCTTGGCTTTGGCAAAAATCTCCAGGAAAAGTCCCACAAGTAACCCCTTCAATTCATTTCTGTATGCTAAGCAAACTTAGTATTCCATACATTTAGAAGATATTGGGGAAGTACTCCAGTTAATCCTATCAAGTAATTTACCAGATGCTCTAGATCCCTCTAGAAGAGAAATTTCTATGCTGCTAGACAGTCTTTGTGAACGAGCTTTACTCAGGACTCTCCTCTTTCATAAGGAACCACACAAATTTTATTGTTTGAATCTGTGTACAAAATACCAACAGCCCCAGCCAATACCTACAAACTCACAACTTAATGACATATTCACAGTCAGGTAAGCATCCAGAGAAGTGCCTATTTTAAACTATAAGAAAGCTAAGACAGAAGTAGCAAAACAACACAAGTGACAAAAATCAGCTTAGCGAAGAAGTTAAGATACCTGAGGCTGCTCCTACAACGAGTGTGATTAAGTGCATTATCACATACAAAACACACAACAAAAACTCACAACAAAATTAAAAAAGGGAACATTCCACCACTTTTGTATTTCAGAGCAAATGACAGTGTTTCTTACCATGAACACACTTCCTATTGTAGTCATTTCTAATAAACTTTTTCACACTCCATGAACAGAGACATACCATACAATGCTGAGCTTGCAACTATTACTTACTTTAAATTTGTTTATACTGGACTATCTTGAATGTTTTGAAAAGCAGTATTTCAAAAGCCTTACTTATTAGGCACTCCTAATAACCCAGGTTTTTGTTATTCGCTTCAAGCTTTTTGTTATTCCCCTCCAGCTTTGGCAGAATTAACACAACATCTTGCTGCAGCGTTCAAAACAGAGATACAAACAGCTATCAAAATGCTTGTCACATGTATGGCAGTTTATGTTGAAACATAATGAGACAGTAAATGAATCAACACAGTCACTGCAAAAAAATCAGTCTTCCAATTAAAGATAATAACCACCTCATAAGCTCTTATGAGTGATGTATACTACCAATTGCTTTCAGATAAACTGGTTTATCACGCAGGAAGTAAGTAATGATGACTATACTATCACTGCCTATAGCCCCCTCACTTCAGCCAGCATCTACCCTTTTTCCTGACATCTGTTGTTACAGAACAATACACACATGCAATCTGGCCTGCCTACAACTCTGAAAATTCACTACCAAGCTAGACAAAACAAAGATGCTACACTCTTTACTTGGTCTGAACATTATGTGGAAGAAGCTAATTTCAGCTTCTGAATTAGCTGTTCAGTTTCTCTTTTCCATCCCGAGGCTCTGAAAGAGGCATAAGGTAGGAAAACAAATCACTGAAAATGCTTAGAGAATAGCCTTCCACGGCCCTAAAGTTTGGAACATTTTGATAGTCCTTAAACAATTCAGTTCTGCTCTAAAAACATAACACGGTGTAGCTTTGATCCTCCACCATACTGTAGTTTTATTCCTAGTTCAAATAAAGTCTTGTGTCGAGTGTACTCAGTATACTAGGCCTGTCGCGATCCCCCGGATGGCGACGTGTTGCCCGGGTATTTTACTTCTCACATTATTCACCGTGCCTCCAGCCGCAAGTAAAAAGGAAAGCGAGGGACCCACCAGCCAGCTCCCCATTCCAGACCCACAAGCAACTCGAACGGCACGACCCTGCCCTTGCAGCTGGCCCCAGACAGCGATAACCGACTGCAGGAGGGCCCGCACGCAGGGGCGGCTCCCCGCTCTCGCCTCGGCGCGGCCAGGGCCTAGCCCCTCCAACCCTGGCCGCCGCCACCACCACCTCCCCTCCCCCGCGGCTCCCTTCCAGGCACAGGAATAAGGGGAAGTGGGAAAATCGGGGGCGCCATTTTGAGACGGGAAAGGAGAGCCCAGCC
>VWZK01009225.1:87084-106237 GCA_013396935.1 Baryphthengus martii
CCAACCGAGCCGGATAAACGGCGGGCGCGGCCGCCATGGCGGAGCAGCTGCGGCCGGTCTGCGAGGGGAAGTTCACCGACAAGTTTCCCGAGCTGTCGGCCGTGAGTGCCTTCGCCGAAGGGCTCTCGCCTGCCGCGGAGCTGCCCGCCCGCTTTCTGCGCCTTGCCGGGGTCTCGCTGTGGGCTGAGGGGACAGGCTGGACGGAGGTGCAGCGTGTGGGGCGGGCAGGCGCATCTCCCTGCCGTCCCCTGCCGTCCTCTTTTATCAAAACGGGGACAATGCGACAATATCTCGTGCGAGGTGTGAGGTCGCAATGTGACTAGTACAATGGGTTTGGTTATACCTTGTTTTTCGATTGTATCGTTTAGGCTGGGAAGTTGCTTCCCACTGGTGACACAGCTGCATGTTGCCTCACTGAGGTCCTGCCCAGGGTGAGTTGGTTTTTCAGACGCTCCTTGTGAAACTTTTGTAATACTTTCCCATTAATGATTATGCCTTGAGACAAGCCTTACAAAAAAAAAAATAAGAAAAAAAATCAGTGAAGCCTTGATCATTCTTACTATATCCCTTCTCTTTATAAACTACTTGGGTTTTTAAAAATGTTTTTGTACATGGGCTCATAGAGAACAGCTGGTAGGATTGTAAAACACTTCTGGCAGTTCTTTTTCACTCTGCGCGTTTTACAAAATCACCATGTGTGCTTAGATGGGACTAAATAAATGGTTTTGGTTTTTGTCTGATAATATAAAGATAGCGATTATTTCTTTGAATTATTATTTCTTCTTTATCAAGGATGCCCTTAGAACTATGCTTCCTCCTGGCTCTTACCCAGGCTCTTCAGGGTCATCCTGAAGAGTCATAGGGTACTGAGACACAAACAGATCTTTTAAATAGCAGCTCTCCCTTTAAATGGGTAGTTAAAAATAACCAGCTCTGGTTAAAAGTTGAAATTTAGCAGCTTGTTACTTCCGTTGCTGATTTCATAAAATTTAGGCTAGCCTATAGTGACTGTATGCTCAGAATAGTATACGCATATGTTGCAGCCCTAAAACATCCTCATATTTTGTTCTTACCTCTGTGGAATCACACTGAAATGGCAGCAGTACATTATATTTTCCTCTGTGGGATCACATTGAAATGACTGCAGTACATTTTCTTTTCAATATTTTGTGAATAGCTGGTAAAAATTGTTTTTGCTTTGGCTTATATACAGCCCGTTACTCCAGCTACTGTGCGAAAGTTTTGAAATACAACAAATCCAGATCCCGGTTTTGAAAGAATATTCTACGACAGAGCAGATGATCCTGACGTTGCATCTCACTTGACACATGGCATAGCATCACGTTCTTCACTCAGTGTAAGAATGTGATTTGTTTACTTTTGTTTAAGAATAGACCACTTAAGAACATCCTTAATAAGAGCAACTGATTTCTTCATAGTCGGGGATAAAAGCACAAAGCCAAGCGATTTACACTGCAGCATTTCACCACTGTTGTGGATCCTCTAAGATCTGAGGTCAATTCGTAGGATTTAACCATGAGCCAGCAATGTGCCCTTGTGGCCAAGAGGGCCAGTGGTATCTTGGGGCATATAAAGTAGAATGTGACCAGCAGGTTGAGGAGGTTCTCCTTCCTTTTTATTCTGTCCTGGTGAGACCACATCTGGAGTATTGTGTCTAGTTCTGGGCTCACCAGTTCAAGAGAGATAGGGCGCTACTGCAGAGAGTCCAATGGAGGACTACAAAGATGATTAAGGGACTGGAGCATCTCTTACGAGGAAAGGCCGAGACCAGAAAGTTTTGAGATTTTTTTTTTTTCTCCTTTCCCTTGAAAATGACCTAATTTACAAGTAACTTCTGTTCACCCAAAGCCAGAGTGTACACTGAGGGAAAAAAATTATCCAACCTAGTGCTAAGCTTTGAAAACCCTAATGAAGTAATTTCTGTTGATCTGTTGTTTTAGGATGCACTATGAGGGTATGTCCTGAAATGTTATCTTCAAATTCTGCATCTGCAGAATTGGGAGTAGCTGTTTAGAGTATAGACAGCCTTAACCGCTAGACAATAGATGTTTTTAATCATAAGCACCAGGAGACTTTGTTCCAAAGATAACTCTTGTAATTTTCACATTTCAGTTTTGGTCATATTATAATTTGACTATAGTTTCTAATATGCTCTAAGAACAGAAAGGCCGCTGTTTGAAATTCTGTCAATTAACAACTGGAATAACTTGCATAAAAATAAAAAAGTTCTATCTCACAGTGTGTATTTTATTTATCTGGAGGTTTAGCATAGCATTGGATATTAGTGGTCTTCTTACAAAATACAATTATATTTTGGAACTTGGTAGATCAAATTCTATCTCTGTAACCATACAAGATCTCAATAGAACAGTTATGATCAAACTTTTCTTAGTATGTGTCTGAGGAGGTAGCTAGCATTGATGTGTGCATGATTAAATTTTGCTGGTTTTCCTACCTCTTGTGTTGTTTGTGATGTCTTTAGGCAGCTTCATTGATAAATCCACTTCCTAAAACAAATTTTCAACAAATAATACAAGACAAAAAAGAAGCAATTTACTTTAGTAATCGTCAAGCACCCTTGGGCAGATCCCATGATCAATCTTCTATGTTACCTGAGGGCTCGGATATAATTAATACTGTATTTGAAACAAAAGTCATCCAAGGTAGGAAAATTTATCATTAAAACATATTTATTCTAAATACAAGATAATCTACATTTTAGTACCTATTCTCTGTGTCCAACAATTCCAGCCTAAGAAAAAAGTTGTTGTTACAGCAATTCTTGAAAGGCATAGTAAAAATAAAAGTATTTTTCAGTTAAAATGAAGAAACAAGCAACTGAGAACATTTGGTAACTAGTGGAGCTTTTAGCCCTGTTCCAGATCTGTCTTTGTAGATTTCCCTGAAGAGCTGTTTAAGTAGCCGACAATTTATCTGCCTTTTCTCAATTATTCTGATACGTCTAATAAAAGATACTACTTTACCATGTGAATCTTTCCTCCGTAGACTGGAGCAAATAACACATGTGTTGTCCATGTAGCTCCTTGCAGCAGTTCATCTCAGTGTCTCGGATTTATTTCCCCCCCCCTCCTAGTCCCACGTTGTTATGATTTAAGATTACTATAAATTGACTAGAAATGTGATAAATGTGATAAATCATTCTTCCATAACATTAGCATCTTCTCTAAGAAAGTACTGTTTAAGAACCAACCAACCAAAACACCCCCTTACCTCCCCCAACCATAAATTTATTTCTTACTTTCCAGATATACCAGCTGGAGAGCTTATAAATCCACCAAAAACATTTGAGGAAGTGGATAAAGAAGCCAGAGAAGGACATGATTTGTACATTGTGTCACACAATGATTATTATGTGGGTAAGTTCAAAGGCTGATAGAAATCACATAAAAAGTCAACTATGTACCCTAGTTTTGAACAATAACATAAAATTCTTATTAGAAAGCATGCAGTAAATAATATTTTTTGAAAGTTCGAGTTGCCATTCTTTTCAAAAAAGTGATTGAAAAGAGCTTGGAGAAGGAAAATGAATTTTTTTATTTTATTTTTTTTTTTGCTGTGACAAGAATCACATTCGTGCAGCTCACTTACTTAGTGTGCTTATGTGGGATTCTTGTATGTGAAACTTCACCCTATAGGCAAGACTGGATTAATAGATTCATCAACAAGTAGGGTAATACCTTGTTTACAGTGAAGTCAGTGGCAAAATTTCTATTGAAGTCAGCATCACAGGAGTATATCTGAAATGCAGCACCTCAAAACCATTTTTTTTTTTCCTTTTTAGCACTTTTTTTTAAGAACTAGTAAATGAAATGGTACACATGTCTGCTCAGTACGGACATTATAAAGTGGTTTGTTTGAGTGATCCTCACTACTTAGGCTACCTGGTATCTTTTCATTGTTGCTCTTGGGCTTGTCTTTAGTCAGACATAAAAGGACATACAGCTCTTTTTCCTCTGAAGGAGTTTTTACTTTTTATTTTACTTTTTATGTTCACTTTTGACAATGAGATTATTCCTAACCTTAATAAACATGGAGAATGCAGATTAGTTTTCTTTAATGGAACAGAATCGTTAATTAGTTACTTGCTTTTGTTTCTTCATTGTTTTGTCTTAAGATTGAAGATACTTAGTATATTTTTCTTCCTGACATGTTTTAAATTATACAGATTGAAATGCTTACTTTTTTTCTACAGGGGAAGCAATAAATAGGAAGTATGACTCGCTGAACTTCAGCAAGTCTTTTGTTTTTGGAATAGGAACTCCTCACTATAAAGATGGGCGCAACGTATCCGAATCCTTAAACTGGCTCTCTGATCTGCCATCGTATGTTGCAATGAGTCAGCTAATTATTGGTGTGAGTTCTCAACAAGAGTGAGTCTTCATATTTGAAGATAATTCTGCATCTCACAATTCCATCCTTAGCTGTGTTGAACTGAATAGAAAATGGCAGGAGTAATTTTCAGAACAGTTTATCCAAATCAGTTCTTCTATAGTATAACCGCACTTGGCATCCCTTCAGCATTATGTAAAGATATTTTGATTTTTAAATAGCGAGATTTTTCAATTACTTCAATCTCAGTGTGTGGTTTGGTTTTTTTTGGTGTGTTTTGTATTTTAGAACAAAACATTAATTTTCTTTTCAATTTTGATGGAGATTTCTCATTAATGTAACAATTTTAATTATTAAACATAGACATAAAATGAACATTGCATGTTTTTCAAATTAAGACATAAACAGTTCTTTAATGTCACTGCTAACATCTTAATTTTCTGGTAAATAAAACTAGGCCAAGTTTTCCAGATGGATGTTGACTTAGTTGCTGGTTTTGGTAGACACAAAATTGCAAGTGAAAAAGCAGAGATGTGATTCAGTTTTTCAGCTTCAACAAAAAAGTAGTTTATTTGGAGACATTATTTGAGTTGGAAATCTGTTTTGGTGTAAACATTTTGACTAGTATGCTACAAGGATTTTTCTCGCTCATTTTTGTCATTGTCTTAGGAAAAAAAATACTGTAGCATAGAATGGTTTTCCTTTTAATGAGTATAAAAGTTAATGTTTATGTTTGGTTGTGTTATCTTACAAACAGCAAGTGTTCTAAACAGGTTTATAAAGGGATGCTTTTCTGGAATGGCAACTTTGAAACAAATACTGATAAATTTCAGGTGAACTAATTATGTAACAGTGGCCTGCTTTTTTTTTTAAAAAAAAAAGAGATAATAGCACAGGATTTGTTTTGGCTATTAATAAACTATGTGACAATAAACAAAGAAATGTGCTTATTGACAGTACTGCACAAACTGTGACTGTTCCTCCAGACCGTACATTTGGAGTATTACTTCGTCCGGATGGATGTGGCACAGCATTGTGACTCTTCTAAAATGGTGTGCCTGGTGATATAGAAAAACACATGTATTCCTTTTGGTGGAGTCTTTTTATAACAGCTGTTATAAAAATTGTTTTGTTTTATTCTAATAGAATGGCAATGGAATGATAGACAAGGATGACTTGCGAAAGTCCTGTTTTCAGCTTAATATGAATGTAGATGTGGAGCTCCTGAATTCCTTATTTGACTATTGTGATTTGGATAAAGATGGTCTGATTAATTATCTGGAGTTTGCAAATTTTATGAACTGGAAAGACAAAATGGCTGTTAAAGAGTTTGAAGAAAAAAATCATTGCAAAAGGTAGGTGACAATACTGGGAAACTGGGGAGATGATCTTTGTTCTCATGACAGCTATTGAAAGGCTATTGCCATTGTAGACATGGTGGCCTTCTTGAAGGGCAGGATTTAGGGAGTGCATTTAGTCCTTGTCTAAAACCAGCAGAGCCTCAGATACAAATGTATTTTAGAACCCTGGTGCTCTGTGTTGCATGCTGAGAATGTCCCATAAATCAGGAGAAAGTAAAAAATCTCTCAGAATCATTGTCAGAAATGCAGATTGTTACCTACTTTATTTTTTTCTTTAAGGATTCGAGCAATGGTTTTTAGCTCTTAGTCCATAATGTACTGATAATAAATCCTGGCTGAACCATAACTTTTGTTTATAGGGGAAAAAAAAATAGATGCTTCTGTTCTGCCTGAAAGCATAAGCGTAAACGATGAGGCACTGCTGAAGCAAGAAGATCTTGTGTTAAAAGAACTGGGAACCTCAGAAAAACCACCAGATGTGCTCACAAGATTGACAGATCATGTATTTGGATATTATCGAACAACTTCTTCTCAATATAATGCTGTAGTAGGTGGCCTCCCAACATCCTGTAAGTACAGTGGACTGTACTTCTCACTTCTGAGCATTATTTAAGACAAAATCAGGAACAAGTTTTAAAAGTATTGCTACAGATTCTACTCATGTAAAACAGTGGACTAATTTATCTAAGCAAAGTTTGGTTAGGATTGTGGCTTGGAAGTTGACATGACTTGAATGTTTGGCATGGTTAATCCATTCAAAACATGAAAGTTAATCTAGGCGTCTTTGAGAAATTATGCTGGTAATTTTAGGACAACAGTGTCTTCTTGGAATTACCTAAGAATGTTTTCAGCTGAAAGTACTGGATAAGACCTAGAATATTACTGCAAGATTTCCTGTTGTCATGGTTCATGATGTAGCTGAAACTCAGAATTCTAAAAATATGAAGAAAAAGTGAGGAAGAAAATAGTATAACTTATTGTTGAACCTATATGAGATGAAGTATCGGATTTGTTCCTATTTAATACAAAATATTTTATCCTCTCTGCCACTCTCTTTACATACAGGCCTTTCCATGCCACCTGTTGCTTCATTTCTGCAGGTTATCCAGTGTGTGGTGTTCCAAGTATTCGTTCAGATACTCCTGCTCCTCAAACTCGCTGCCTCAGTGACAGAACTAATTATGGTGATGCCGGCAGTGCTTATGCATTGTTGTTCCCTTCTGTCTTCAGTGAAAAGGGAGTGTATGAGAGAGGCTTACTTAAAACAAGACCCAAACCAGAGGTATAGTGCATTGCTTCAGAATATTCTTCCAAGATAAATGCACCTCTAGCCCTGTGAGAGTGGAAAATCATGTTATTAAATAAACAGGTTGTAAAATTCACTGTTGTAACATTACCATGTTTCTTTACATCCATTCAACTATCTGCAAAATGTGTACTCTTCACGTTAAGAATTATTCATAAAGGTAGTAGATACTAATTTTATTGAGATCCAGCTTCATTAATATAAGAAATTGCTTCTCACATGCTCAAATGCTGTGTCAATAGAGGGTTGATAATTAATCTATGACTCATCATTTCTGCAGTGTGAGAAGACCAATGCAGTTGTGAAATTTCCATTCTTAGACATTCAAATTTCTGAGTAAGGTCCCAAGCAAAATCATTCAATGGTAAAGGTAGCTCTGCTTTGATTGTGTGGTTGGGTGGATGATCTCCAGAGATCTCTTCCAACCTAAGTTATTCTATAATTCTATGAGTAGATGTTCTTAAAAGCTCCGCAAGAAGATTTTTACAGGTGTGTAAAACTCATTTCTATCACCGAGGTATGTTCAGTGGAAAACTTTACCCAAGATGTTTCTTCTCAAACAAGCTTGCAGGTTTTGCTAATGGCAAATTCAGGAGACTGCTTGCACACACCTTGTAAGTGCTCTGCTGAGTCACAGTCATGGGCTCAGATCTGCAAAGGACTTGTACAATGATAGTCACACACTAGTTCTGTGCCATCTCATATTTCTGGAGAGAGAGACAGGATGGGAGACTGTGGGGACTTACTTGGGCACTCTGATTTGTCTATCTGATATCTCGGGGGGCTGCTACCGCTTTGTTATCTCACAGCCCAAAGTTCCTCCCATATGAATACTAAAAAAAATTTACTGCTTCTTCAGTGTTGTTTTACTCTTTTGCTTCTACCTTTGCATGCATTTAGTGGAAAAAAATATTAAGATAACTTTATTACCAGAAATACAATTTGAGACAATTGTAAAAAAAAATGTGAAATTTCGATCTAAAATGAAAAAAAAGAAGCCTTGACAACCTCTCCATCTCTGCTAGTCATTATATTAAATATTCAGTCACTTTGAAAGTGGAGCAGGAACTTGAGTATGTATGTTTTACAGAAAAGAATGTTGGCAGTTAGTGGCTGGGGCTGTGAAAGGTATGGTGTCATGTTCTGTAAATATCCATAAAATGGCTTGTCAGAATGTTGTGTATGTGAGCATTTACTATTTGCTAATCTAGCTCTAAAGCAGGAAATGCGTGCATGCAAAATATAGCTAACAGTAAATAGAATTCATGCTTCATTGAGAAGCCCATTATACCTGTCAAGCAATAGAGAGAACTTGTCTCTGAAGCTGTAATGTGGCGTGAGATGTCGTGCTCCATTGTAAACTATACAGAGTTCAGTACAGAACCATCTCTGAGGGGGTTAAATTACCCTGTACTCAGGAAATGCACTGTTTCCGTGTTTTAGTGACCTTGGTTTTATTTTGATATGGAGTATCAATATTCTCAAACAAATAATAGCTAATGAAATTATTCTATGAAAGCCCAGGATCATTTAAGGCTACCAGCTTTTGTACAGACCTGTAGAAATGAATGCGAATTCTGACCGTTAAGCAGTTTCGTGAGATGACTTTTCGTGTTACAAAAGAGTAAAATAATTCCAGGACCTGCTCTTTTCTTCACTGGAATTTGTCCTAGTCTATTGCAAAGAATGAAGGTTATGTAGCTGAGTGCAATTTATACACAACATGAGTGTGTTGATAATAAGTAATGATCATCTGAAGACTCAATAGTCTCTGGTTTAGTCAGTGATTATTTTATGGCTGTTGATGAACCAGAACAGAGTTGTATTTTAATGTGGTGAAGCCAAGTTATGAGAGCATATAGTCCTTTATTGGCCCTGCAGTGCTATCCTGTAATGAAATAGTGCTTCTAGTTTCAATTCTAAATTTCACTAGCTTTTTGAAGACATTAGATCAAATCTGGTTTGTTTTTTCTCATCAGTAATATTATTGATTTAACTGAAATAACACCTATGCTTAAAGAAGCAAAATGTGGTCCATGTTTTCCTCCTGTAATTTCAGCTGGCATAAACTGTCATAGATTTATTGGCTAAGACAAAGCTGCACATTTGCTGTACTGTGAATCTGACCTATATTTATACAAAAGACAGTTTTTGAGAAAGATGACGAACAAGGTCGTTTTGACTGTTACCCTTTATCAAAGCATACATAAAATCTCCAGAGCATAAATATAAACACACATAACAGAACTGAAGAAGCCAAACATTTGCTAATACTAACAAAAGCACAAGTCATGTCAATATACTTCAAAAGCCACCTTCCTCTATTTAGTCAACAGGTCAGTGTAATGAGGCATGCAGCAGGAAACATCCAAGTGGGAAAATACGGAGCGGGGGGAGCTGAATTGCTTTGGTGTAAAACTCTAGGAAAACCCCAAAGCTGATGTAAACCATTTCATTTAGTCACTTCACCCATTTATCTCTACCAATTGAAGATCTTATGTATAGTGTTCTTGCTGTGAAATACAATCTGATTTATGTTGATAACTGCGAACAGCAAGAATACAGTGGATAAACAGAACCTGACTTAGGGCTTTTAAAAAATGTTTACTTTCCCTGAATCTTCTGGGTTTGGTTTATTTTAGTGTTGCAGTTGCATCAGTATCACTTTACTAACTGAATACAGTTTTGTATACCTCAGCTTTCATGCCAGTAAGATTCAAATTTACTTAAATAGGGACTCCTTTGGCTAAGGATGAAGGATGTGGTCTGTAGTTTTTATTTAAGAGTTCAAAAATATTCTTTGGCAGACAGAAATTGCTAATATATTTAAAAGCCAGACTGTAAAGGAAATGCTGACCAGAATTACATGAATTGTATTATTTTGTAGATTGCACAAATTCTCCACAACATTGGTGTGAACATTTCAGATGAAAGATTTGAAGAGATATGGCAGCAAGCCTTTACGAAACAGGAGAAAGAAGAGGTTTGTTTAGAAAGCATCTGGAAAGTACTGGTTGAGGTACAAGGATCGCACGCAGAAACCAGTTGTTAATGCTAGTGTTTGGGCATTGTTTATTTAAATTGACATCAGTCATAATTCTGATGTTGAATACAATAAACATTTTCAATAACATGTGTTTGCAGAACTGGAATTGACTGTTCACTGTCTTTCTGAATAGTGGGTTCACTACATACGTCTGACTCTCACTGCCACCGTTGCAGTTAGGAGGAACTGATAGCTGTAGGAATAAAAGAGGATGCAGAGTTGTTGTAAACAGAATGCAACTATTTCTTATATTCTTTATCTTTTTTTCAGTGTTTCTAAGTCTAAATAATAATGCCTTGAGCATGGACACGTTTTGAATTGTTGAATTTATGTTTTTTCTCTTATAAACAGAAGGGGCACTTGAGAGTATTTAAATATTCAGCTATGCAAGACCTCTTAAAGATTATCATAGAATGGCATCTTGGCTTGCTTCTAATGTTCCATAATTTCTTGTCAACAAAATGGTAGCTAACAGAGATCTGATTGTGGTAATTTGACATGTTATTTGACATGTTTAAAAATCCCTGTGAGAAAGTGCTTTACAGTAAGGTACTAAGGAAGTACATAGTCATGGGTGTGGGCTCTAAAGTGTTGTCATGCAGTACACTCCTTAAGAACCAGAGGATTAAGAAGTGCAAAAATAAATGCCCAGTTGTGTGTCAGAAGCTTCATATTCTTTATGCAAGCCTATGGCTATTAAGTAGGAGTATTCAGCTTTCACAAAAAAAGAGGGAAAAATGGATGTTTAAAGATGTATGTGCACAGTATATAACAACACAAGCTAGGTAGTCAGAAAAGGTTGGGAGAGCTTTCAGAGAGCTAACTGTTCACCTGTGACCAATGCAGTTTCTTGGGAAGAGGGATCTTCATAAATGACAAATGCTTGAGGATCGTTATGGAAATGTCAATGAACACATTTGAAGTCCAATAAGAATAAACAATGGAAAACAAGTAACACTAAAATCTGCAACTGTGAATTAGAAAGTTCACTCTTCACCTGCAGTATGGAGCTTGGTGTAAAACAAATGGAAGTTGTCTGGTATTGGCAGTGAATGATTTAGTTTTAGACCCTTTCAAATTAATTGAAAGGAAAAATCCTTGACCCATGTAATCTTAACATACAGGATTTCAGGAAGAGTATCACTTTGTCACCTACTGGTGCTTTAAATACATTAGTAAGTTATAGAGGATCTTGCTAGCCAGAAGTTTTACTGAGTTTTATAATTTAAGTAGAAGTTCTGTATGTCTTAAATACTAGGAATGCATGTGTAACGCCAGCTTAAAATGTCATCGTAACACTTTACTCACTTGGCTGTTAAGATTCATCTTTGCCATAGTTCTAGGAGCTTGTCATTTACTAGCTTGTTACATGAGATCCACAAACTGGACCTTTTTGTGTATTATTATAGTAGCATTAATAGTAGCTGTTTTACATCAAGGAGGAAGAATTTCCTTCCTAATATCTCCAGGTAGCAAGTGGTGAAAATGCTGCCTGGTGAGGGCAGCTTCTTTCCTGCTGTTAGTGAAAGTTTTTTCTGTGCTGTTGTTGCCCTGCCTTCTCATCCTTCTGGGACTCTGTGTGTGCACTGGGAAGCGTGCAGGAAGCAGATCTCACTGTCCCAAGGGAAATCATGACAGAAAGATGAATGTACTGCTAATTTCAATTGAATTTATTATGTCAGGATTTCACGTCCATTGAAATTCTGTAAAGCTCCTTCTCTGCTTAGATTAGATAGGAGGGAATAATTCTTTACCTTTGTTGCAGTACACTTCCAAAAGCATTGGACAGAATTACTTTAAACAAAATAATATTGGTTTTCTCCTTCAATAGAAAATTTTAGATGAAAGATTTAAGCCCACATCAAGGAAAAATGAAAAAAAAAACCCACAACAATTTAGCATAAGTCTCTCTGTGTGTATATATATGATATGTTGTGTTTTTTCATCAGCTGGAAATTCTGTGTACCCTACTCTTGGAATTTACTGTAAAAATACCCACTTTCATTCCTCTACTTTCAGGAAAATCTTTTACTTCGTCAATGAAATGAAATTAACATTGTTCTTGGGCAAGTAAGAACTTACTGCTGAGGAAGTCCAGAATAAAGAAGACTGGTTTAGTTTTTTTGCCAGTATGTTTCTCTCTACAGATTAAAAGTTTCCTTTTGAGCTTGGGTTTGAAATGAATTGGAAGTGGTGTTCACCTAAACTTACCTTTTCTGAAGCTTTAAAGGATTAATCACTGAACAGAGCTGTAAATTCTACTTGTAGGTGCTTATTTTTGATTGCAACATGTATCGGAGGCCCCTGAAAGTTACTTCCATGGAGTTTCCCTATCCCTTTGTTTTCTTTTGTTGTGCTTTACACACACAGTGTCTAGGTGCAGATTTGTGTACTTCATTTCTGTTTGACTTTCCAATGTGCGCGTTTTCAATGACATATTTTTAGGCTGTAGAGCTGCAAGTTGTGTTCTGTGATTTTTATGGTTCCCTCAATAGACTTCAATTGACAGAAAATAAAAAATTTGCTTTCTTCTACATTGTGGTGTGATTGCCTTTGTCTAGGTATGGAGTTGCTTTAACCAGGATGGCACGCTGCCTTTCACTAACCTGTGGGCTGTATCCAAGGCAGAGTTTTCCAGAAAGGTTCACAAAACTGGCTCTTTTGAGCTATCAAAAAACCCCACTGTATGTTCTGAGAGCAAATGTATGATTTTAGCACTTGAGGGAGTTTATTCTGTTAATAGTTATATTATAAAGTCACGGTGATTGTAAATATGCTGACTGAGACTTTGTAGACAAAATTAGGTAATAGCAAATCCTGATAAAGGGTTAAATATTTTACTAAAAATCAGCAAGTTCTAGACATTTTGGGTCAAATTTTCCTCATAAAATTTTCATAAATTCTGGATAAAAGACACAGCACGTTCAGATATTTTTGCACTCTTTCTTCTTTAATCTCTGTATTCCAAAGAATGGCATAGTTAATTATGCATTTTTAATTGTTTTGGTCAAAGGAATTGAGCTCGTCTTAAATTTAATTTAGTGCAGATATATTGTTTTCCAGGACCAGAGCAGAGAGATCTTCCTTTCTCCAGAGGCAGAGGCCAATGTTTTCTTCTCCCTAAAAGCCATGTCAGGGATACTGACTTTCAATACCTGAAAACACTTAACCTGTAAAAGAGAAGGCTGAAGATGTGAATGTGCAAAATTACTTATTATTCATTCTGTATTTCTGGTTTTTAATCTTTAGACTGTGAATATTAGCACAGATGTGCAAACAGCTACTGTGACTTCTTTGGCAGTGGTTTGTGCAATGTAAAGCAGATGTTGGGCTCAGTTACTCTTTTTATGTCGGCTAATGAAAAAAATCGACTGTGCAATGACTTATGTTTGAGATGCTGGAAGATCCACTCCTTGCCTTCCGTAGAAATATATGTACAAACAAATATATACCTTGCCTTGATATTATTACTACATAACTTTAGTATATGTCTTGAAAAGATTAAGGTTTAGTGATTGGGTTCGGTTTTTTTCAGTAAATGATGAATTGTTTTTTTTCAGTGATTTGCCTGACTCAAGTAAATTTTCTGGTCCTGGAACTCAGAAGTAAATGTCCAGCTTTGTTTGATTGGTCATTTTGCTTTTTAAACATCTGTATGTAATTATTTGGGTGCTAAATCGAATGTTAATAACCCCTTATGCTAAGAATAGTACTTCAAATGGATGTCTAAGTGGAGAAGGAGGTACTGGGGCAAAGTGCCCAGAAATATGATTCAGGTCTTCATCTTGCCAACAGATATGAATAGGTAGGATGTTTTTGGCCTGCCTCATGCAGCCTGATTATTTGGTGTTTGCCATTAGTAGGTATTTCTTTGGAAAGCAGTTATTTGCATTTGACAGTCTGTCGTTGGGCACCATCTGCCTGGGTGGTTTCACCTTGCTGAATAGCCAGGAGGCTTTTCTAGCAGATGGGTACGAGTTTAGGCGTGCCAAAGAGCCGCTCAATGCCACATGCTTGGGTAGTTGGGATAGTATCTATATTTTTTTATTACTCTTTAAAAACTATATTGATTTTGAAAATGCCAATATAGATTATGCAGACCTGTAGGAAAGATTTTGGCATCTGATGGGGATTAATCTGTAAAGTGAAAGGTAATTAAAGCCATCTTAGTCGCTGTGTTCTGATTTGTGAAGATTGGTGCTTGTTGGTTCCTGCCAAATGTGCGTGGCCTCTCTAAGCAGACTGGAGTAGATAGAGAACTTGTGCATCCCAGGTCCACGTACTTGACTTCCAAATGTCAGAATCATGGGAAATTTATATTCCTTGGGAAACAAGTAAATGCTACTGTATTCTGAAATTGTACTCTAGAAGATTAGGCGGTAAATTCTGTAAGATCTAAGTAGTGGATCTTTGGTATATTCTGCAGATTTTCAAAGCTCACTCCTCATTCTGGTGCCCAGATAGAAATGAAAATGGCAAAACCAAGACTTAATCTGAAAAAAAGAGACAGGCTTGAGTATTGCTGACAGATTTTATTCCTGTGAGTTTTGTGAAGTATTTCTTCCTGTTGTAATAAGGATCATACTTTATGCATCTTAACAATATATATATTATAGTACCTACTTGTTAGCTAAGGTTCTGCTACACCTTAAGAACACATACTTCGAGAAACAGCTTTTCTATAAGCCTTGGAATTTTCTGCAGATTCTAGAAAATTTCATGTGTTTCTTTGAGTCTGAGGTGGAATGAAGGACTGGAACCAGAGCAGAAGGGTTTTCAAATGGTACCAGTTAATTGTGGGGTGATTTTGTTTTCCCATAAGTTTTCAACAGGTTATAGAGACATGCAATCCCATATGAATACTTCACTTCAAGTGAACAAGGCTGAATGCATAACGAAGTTTAGGGCTTTTGCTGTGGTGTGGGTTTTTCTTTGTGGTTTTTTTTTTGTTTGTTTGTTTTGTTGATGGTGGTGTTTTTTTTTCGCTAGCGAGCAATGAGTATAACGTAAGAATGCAAAGAGTGTCTGTACAGGGCAGCCCAAAGGTTCTGTCTAGCCCAGTGTCCCATCTGGCAGTGGTCAAAACATGATTAGGGAGAAGTAGCAGATAGGGCAGACGTCTAGCAGTCATGCAGTGCTTCAACCACTCAAACTTCAAGTGGTTGAAAGGAAGGAAGAACCATTCTGAAAAGCATATACTTTCCTTATATTCAATGATCTTAGACACATTTGTCTTCATGAGCTTACCTAGTGTGCCCTTGAAACTTTGTGATGCTCTAGCCTCTGCTGTTTGGAGTTCCATAGCTTTAGTAATGCACTGAACAGAAAAAGTAGCTCCTTTGCTTATTTTAAACCTTCTTTCTGATGGCCCAATATGATGTAAGGTAATTGCTCTATTTGAAGAAACAACAAATCAATTTCTAGACACTATCAGTGGTACAGACATTTATAGACGTTTCTCACATCCCTCCTAAGTCCTGGCCGGAGACTACTTGCCTAGCTATTGCCTCTACAGGAATTATTCCAAAGTGTTCTTTCAGCATTTTACTTTTCTCTAAAGTTTTTCTGATTCTGCAGCATGTTTTCCAAGATACAGCGAACATGGATTTAAAAGTGGCAGACAGGAGCTTTCTCCATGCTTGTTAGTTTATTTCCCTTAATAACAGTATTAGGAATGATTACTGTATTTCAAACACAGAGGCAGGGGTAGTTTCAAACATGTTTTGTGCAATTGTAGGGCAGCTAGCACAGGCTTAGTAAGGTACTGCCGAGTGCAGCGACCTTGTAATACATAAACGTGTCCTTAATGCAAACATCCTCATACAAATACACTGACTGAAGTGGATTTGACTCAAGTTTGCATGTTGTTGTTAGAAGAGAATTGAGTTCAGTTTATACACCTGGGCAGTCTATGTGTTTTCTTTCATAAAATGCTTTGGAGGTGTTGGATGGAGGACGAAGCCTAAGATTAAACTGGTTTTGCTTTAGTAAACACACTGCTTCAATGTCGTTGTGGTACTTACAGCAAAGTTAGGCTGCTAGTGAGAGACACTTATTTGTACTGCAATGTAATTCTTCCTCTGCATAAATTCTGCAAAGGGATCTAGCTACTCTTACACCTATAATAGACCTAGATTAGTGCACAAGCTTGTGCTAGCCCTGTGAAAATAAAGATCAGATTCAGTCTGTTAGGTTTTTGAAATGCCAGGTCTCTTGATTTAGGGCCAAAGCTAATGTTATCTGCCAGCGTTCTGTTTGTTGTTTGGTTGCAGTGGAAGTGTAGAATAGTGCCCTCTCTATACTTACTGGTCTTTGTATTCTAGTGGATTTATGTGGGTAACAAAACAGCCCTTGTACAGTGATTCACTCAAAGCACGGTACCGCTGAAAGCCAAATGTGAATGGATTCCAGACTCCTGATCTCTCAATAAGAATCTCTTTTGAAGTCCTTATTTGCACCCTCTTTAGAATGGAAAGCAGTACAAAGAACTTCTGATGGAAAAAACCCAAGCTAATGATTAATTACATCATTTGAACTGGACTTAAACTACAGTTAAAATAGTAACATGATGCATAGGGTTGTTTTGTGGGGTTTTTGTTGGTGGTGTTTGGGTTTTTTTTAATCAAGTCTGCTTTTGTCCTTATTCTACAGGCAGGGAGCAAAGACTCATATTGCCATTTTTTAGGACAAGCGTTGAATGCATTTGTAGCTGTGCAGCCATCTACTGAATGCAGTGGGCAACTGCTGCTGCGTACATGCAGGCACAGAAGTGTCTGTCACAGACCTGGTTTTCATTTCTAATTTGATCACATGGGTAGTTAAATAAACAAGTTAACCCTTGTTAAACCATCATCAATGTTTAATACAACCTTGCTTAAGATAGTACACGGTTCACCTCTAAAGTTGCTTTGACGTGAAACATACTAGCAGTAACAGAGGGATATGATTGGGACCGAAAGCTTAGAAATCATAGCAAGTATTTCTCACTTGAATAATAGCTATTGTTTCTTAAAAAGTTGCCGTTTTTTATTGCTGGAAACAATAGCAGTAGACTGAGTCTGTTGTCACACAAAGTGCTAATACTTCATTACTGACTCATTTTTTGCTTCAAGCCATTTCCCAGCACTTACTGTGTTTGTCAGCTTTTCAGTTCAGACAATTTACTTAGGGATAATATTGAGGACAGTAGGAGCACACAGCCTAATAGTGTTTGCAGGTGGTCGGAGGTGTGCTAACAATGCTCCGGCATCATGATTATTGGTCTTACTATTTGAGAACAAGAAGAACCGAGAGATTATTGAACAAAATGCTGCATGACAAACATTTGTTCATAAAACTGGGCATGGTTCAGATGAGTGATGATTGTTTCCCTTTCTACTGCGTCTCTTCACTGGAGAATTAGGCAAGCAGAGTGCTATCCTGAAAAGAGCTTTGCATGAATTGAAGAGCTTTGGGCCCTGGAGCTTGAAAGATGTCAAATGTCGTGTCAAATTTTCCCTCTGCTTAACCAGTGAGCAGAATTAATAATGGGGAGAAAAGACACCTATTTGAAATGAAGGGAAAAGAAACTAGTTTTTGTGTGGTTACACACTTTCTGTGGATTATTCCCTTTTTATGTGGGAAAAAAAAATAAAAATGTGGGGAAATACAGTCTCTCCTCTTTTTCTTTGTTCCACCAAAGAAAGTAGAACAAACACAAGAAGAAGAAAATAGAAAACAGGGAAATTAGAAATCCGTAATGTATGAAAAAAACACTTTTTTTTCTTTTCACAAAGAAAAACTTGCATCAAAATTACTTTGTCTTTCTTTGATGAGAAGAACAAGAGTTTGAAAGGACTTTTCAGTCAGCTCCCTCAGTTTCTGCCAGAGTTTAGAAATATCTAGAGGTTAAAGATGGGTTATTGCATATATAGTAATGGCATAATTTTAACAAATAACTTTATTTACCTGGAGGCTCTTAAACTGAAAGGTAAGTCCTGATTTTCTGCATAGTCCTTTTCAAAGAGAAAATGCTCATTTCTAGCACAGAGGGCACATGAGATATTCAGACTGTGTTTTACTATCCCAAGAGGTGTGGGAGGAAATACTCCCTGTTATTCAAATGATGATTATTTTGTGGAAAAAAAAGTGGAGGAAAGGAGGGAAGGAGCAAAAAGAGTAGAGGCAAAGAAATTTCTACAGAATAGGTTTTTCTTTCTCGGCCTTATTAAATCGTATATGAATTTTCCATGGAGGGGATTTCTTTCTGTCAGTCACCTAATTAATTAGGAAAAGGCAAGTAAAGGTGATAAAAATTATGTCTGTCTCCTTATTCCACTCTTACTCTTTTTATTGATATGTTGAAGAAACACTGACAAGACCCACAGTACTTCTGCTATATATCACTCATTATAAAATAGAATAATTTATTCTGCTGGTTATTTTGAATGATTATAGAAATATGCTCATAAATCATTGTTAGCTGTGCAATAGGAATACAGTATTTTGTTACTCTAATTTCACTGGAAACTCTAGAAATATCACTAATTATCACTTTACTGAGTGACAGTGGTTGATGTGGAGAATACACCTGCCTTTAAATATTTGGTAGCATTTCATACAAGTGGGAGGACATGCTGTGTCGCTTCAGCTCCATTTTGATGGCAGAAGTGAGAGCTGCAACAGCTCTCTTCGCATTTCTGTCAAGCAACCCATTTGTTTGGGTTGGTAGGTGTCATTCACGTCTAGAATTGTCTAGGATTCCAGCGTCATTCTGGAACTGTGAGTTGTCCAGAATGTTTTCATCCAGCACCCAATAATATATTTCATTATAACGCTCTCATATATTTTCATTATTTCACTTTAACTATAAATATGATGATAGAGATAGATATTTGAGATTGGAGAGTTGGTGATACCCGGCACAAAATCTGTTTCTGTCACTTGTGGGCGATGTATTGCAGCAGCTGCCGTGCCGGCGGCAGGGGGCGCTCTCGCATTGCCGCAGGGAAACGGCGCCGGGGCCAGTTTCCCGCCCGCGGCCGTTCCCGCCCCACAGGGGTCGTCCGCCCTATGCACCTGCATTAGTAG
>VWZK01009225.1:106281-180039 GCA_013396935.1 Baryphthengus martii
TTCCTAGTGTTCCTATAACTTGATTTCAACATCCAAATTTAAGCAGGTAACCGTTTTTTTAGTCAGGTTCAGTAAGTATTAAACCGATGTGCAAATGCTGAGGTGAGTCTACCTGGGAATATTTTTGTCTGTGAGGGTTAGTGTTTGCATTTGCAGTCGCCTTGGTTAATTGATCTTCAGGAAATACTGGGTTTTTTATCATTGATGCATGCAATAATGGAAAAAATATATTAAAAAAAATAAAAAAATCTTATCCCTCTAATGGTAAGTTCGTGATTTGACATCTGTAGCAGCCATGGTGAATGGCTGTTCAAATGGGAAAAAGGAAAAAGCCTTAAAGGATCTCCAGAAACCACAGGATGACTTATGGTAGTATTGCAATAACAGTTTGCAATAACGGTTTACAGTAACCTAACAGTTACGGGAAAAGATTCATTGTAAGTGTGTATTAGAGAAACAGTCATGCACTGGGTGTTAATATACAGATTTTCCTCAATCAAAAGGTCAAAAAGTTGTGGGGGCTTTTGTCTGATTTTTTTTTCTTTTTTTTTGATTTTTTTTTTCTCTTTAAAGCATTGATAATGTACTCTTGGACTAAAAGGATGTAAAAATTACTTTAAAAAATTGAAATAGCTATTTGTATTTTACTACTGATACACCTGGTAACATGTTTTGAATTAAGCATTTGGCCACATAATGCTTAATACAGGATTTTCACTAGTGAATTAGTTACTCTGTTGCTCAAACACATACGGGTAACGTGTTTTCTGTTTGATTCTCATAAGCTTTCAGTGCTAAACTTCATGGTGAAGCACATTCCAATTCACTCAGTAACAGATTCACTCTGGCTGCCCCCAGGAGCTGTTGCCGAGCAGGGAAGCAGAGCTGTGGAATGTCACGTTTCCAGCTCTTGTAAGTTTGAGCTATATTAAAACCTATCAGTCTTTCTCTGTAGAAAGCAAAATGGAAGCTAAACAAATTGAGCTAAAAATCAATGAAATTGTTCCTGTCTTAAGCACAACCTGAGAATGTATAATGTTTTTCTCTTAAACCCTCATCTGACGAATTTCTTTTTCAAATAAATACCTAGACTCTAAGCCAAAAGACATCTTTCTGTAAGGTCAGAGAGATGGGAGAAGAAAATAGAAAAACTCTACTGTGTTCAAAAGGACTATTTTGTTGTTGTTGTTTTTTAAGTACTGGAGATTTAACTTTTCAATTTGTTTCTGGGACGCCTGAATTACTTTTAAGAGGTTTGGTATTTCAAAGGATATGCTATCAGCATTTTCTAAAAGTAAAGGCCATTAAAGTTCTTCACAGAGTAACTAGAAATGTAAGGACTCACAGGCAGGAGACATTACAAGAAAATTGACATGTCTTCATATTACTTTACCCATAATCTTCCAGTGATTCATACTCTGTTACAGGGCTCCTGAATTTAATTTCTGCTTTAAAAGAAGTGAATAGGAAGCAAGTCTAAAACTGGTTATGACACTCTTGTTTAATGACAAAGACATTGAGCCAACATCTCAATTCTCCACTTGCATATTACTTTTTTTTTCTGATAAATATAGATGAAAATTAAGTCCTAGTCCTGATGTAGTCAGTTTGCCTGATTTTTTTTTTTTTTCTTAACATTTTCTTAAGGGCTGGTAAAAATTCTAAAATTTTAGCTGAAAGAGCAGCTGCAACTATAAGAGTATTTTGACTCTGAATCTACCCTGAGGGTTGAATAGGAATCAAGCTTTGCTTGCAAAAGTGTATCCTCTCCAGTGCCACCCAACGGCAAAACACTGGAGCCCTTGCAAAGAAACCTCCCTATTGGCATGAGCTCTGACCACCGGCGCTGCTGCAGAAAGTGGTGATAGTGACACGAAGCTGCTGACAGGCTGACACGGCACATTAATCTGTGGACAGATGGTTCATGGTCAGACCATTGTGGAAAGTCACTTGAGCCATGTTCTGTACTTTGTTCAGTCTGTGGGGCTTGTACGTGAAAAGAGACTGTGTAATTAAGGGCTATTCACCTACCCACTGTTTCCCTGTTGGAGTTGAAAGTTATTTCAGATGCTTTCCTAAATATAGCTGATTAGGTTAAATGGAAACTGAATGGAAACTTTCCTGAAACTAGCCAAGTTGTGTGACGTCTATCCATCAAAGTTCCTACTGTGGTCTCCTGATGAAGGCTTCCCCTTACAAGTCTTCCCTCTCGAGCTACTGTCTTTCTAAAGACTTTTCTTCTCCTTTCCTTGAGTCCATCTTACATCAGATTCTTTTATATTGCCCTCTGAAAGTATTCTCAAGCCTTTCTTCCCTATCTGCCTTAACATAATCTTTATCTTCCACTGTATCATCTCCTCACCTCTTTGTTCTATTAAAAATGATGCAAATAAAATCACTTTACAATGATTGTACACTAAACAGTGTTCCATTGTTCATTTTTGTGTCTATGTCTAAATCCTTTGATCTTTTCCCTGAAGTTTAAGTGTGTCTTACTGTTAATGAGGGTAACCCACTCTAGTAGTTTGTCCTTTTTACCTCTCTCTCTGATCCTTGTTTCCCTTTACTCCTCCTTTGACTTGTGTCAGCCTGTTGTCTAATGCTGTAACTACTCCCTCTACAACTTTTATGCCTTTCCCCGTGATATTCTTGACACACAACCTATTTTAGAGTGTACCAAATGGATTCCTTCCCTATACTGAGATCCTTCTCTATACTTGGATTGTTCCTTTCTTAAAATGCAAATACACCTGTTGGTTTTCAGCAATGAAACGTTTTAAAGATTCCTTCACTCCACGAGCTGCATCTGACCCTACGTGTGCGTCATGGACTGAGAGATCCCTGAGGAAGGAACCAGCCCTTTCTCCATCTGTGGATAAACATGGTTCAAGATGAAAGTCAGGTAACAAAGTCAATTCCCCAAAAGACTGGGATCTGAACTACACTGTCAGAACAAAAATCTACAGGAAGTACAGGATTCAGAAACTATGAGGGCAGGTAGACTTTTGAATTGCCTACAGTAGAGCTGTTCAGAACGAGAAGTCAGTGCCTCTCACAGATGTACATTAATGCTTTCAGTTAAATCCCCACTTCTGAAGTGCTAAAAGACTTCCGGTGGGCTAGTAAGTTACATAGGACAGCAAATCTTAGCTCCTAATAACCAGAAATGCCCAAATTCAAGGGAAAATAGGAGTGAGAGATGCTGCCAACCACTTCTGCAAGATGCAGTGTTTTCCAGTTCTTGTTTTCTACCTCTACGATTAATTTTCTACCTCTACGATTAATTTTCTACCTCTATGATTAATGTTGAATTTGGAGAAGTAAAGTTGAATCAGACTTGTGACCCTGAAAAATGTGCCAAATTCTAGCACTGTTTACCTTAGACAAATTTTAAAGTACAGGACATTCACAAAAGGTATTTCTTCAAAATCAGTAGATATGTGCATATGTCTTTCTGCAAAGGAAAAGACTTAGAAAGAATTTTCTCATTACTACTGGTATGTACTTTCAGCACAAAGGAACAAAATTGAGTGATGTTTTATGTGATTTAGTGAAGACAGATGCCAGTTGTATGTACCCTAAAATAATAGTAGAGTACTGATCTGAAATTTCCAATTTCAGAACATTTTCTCTTCTCTGCTTGGGACAGCAGACTTTTGTGTGCTTGGGCACGTCTGTGCAGGTTGGAAAAGAAGATTTAAACTCTTTGCTATGTGTTATTGTTACTTTGGTTACCTGCTGGTTCCAGCTACTTCAGCCCTAAACCGTGACAAAATTGAAGCAGGATAGTGCAGAAATGATTCTCTCATTGCCCTGGCTTCCTGATTCTTATAATGCTGAATCAAGCTCTGCCAGTTTGTTAGGGATCAGTTTTAGTTAATTTGATAGGCTATGACAATTGTACCGCAGGGCATTGACCTCCAACTCTAACATCACTTTTATAGGTATAAACCAGAAAAAACTCTACATAGGTACAAAAGTAAATAACTAATGCAAGGAGAAACACCATATATGTAGACTGAAGTAAGTATTTGTATGACTAAGTGCAACGGGTATTGGACTAAAATCCAAGAAAATGTAATTTTAGGTGTATATGCCATTAGATAGAAATCAAGTGGAACTTCCCTGTCTTGAGAGTGGTTAAACTATGGGACATGTAAGGCCCTCATTGATCTTGCTTTGTGAAGAATGCATCTTCTTTTTCTAATACTATAATGTATGTGAGTTGGCAGACAATAAAAACAGAAAAATGCAGACATCTGTGCTCAAGAGAAAGAGGGAGAAAATGATTATTTTTCGAAATTATTTGTGGCTAATTTCCCCACAGAAAAAAAACAAACCCCAGAAACTCAGATGAAAGCTGCTAGATCTTTTTGCTTATTTCATCTTTAAAATACTTTTAAGCAACACCTGCTGTAGAGATCTCTGCATGCCATTCCCTTCAGCTTTTAACTACCCAAACACAGCAAGCAGCATCCGCAGATGCAGTGGAGTAAGGTTAGTTTTCATCCACAGGTGTAAATGTTGTTCCCCTGACAACCTTAGGAAGCTCTTTCTATTTTAATTTCTTTAATACCCGTTTTGTTTTACACGTAACTGCAGCGATGCTTCTCTACTTGTAGCTTTCCAATCAGCTTTGTCTAAGTTTCTTTTAGACCTCCATAGTTAAATAAGTTTAGGAGCTGGCTGCAGTACTTAATGGCATGTCCAGCCACCTCTGTTTTTACCATATTCTTCTTACTTTCACTGTTCTTCAAAGCTACGTGCTGTAATTCAAATGCAGCATGATTTTGTACTTGAATTACTCATTCACTAACTGCTAGATAAGGTGAAATTGTCAGGAAATGTACGCTTTTTTGTATTCCTAAAGACAATGTTGTTGCTGAGTCTTCACAATTTTAAATGGTAAAGCTATTTTTACTGTATTTACCCCATTGCTTTAAAGCCTTACCAAAAATATGTTTATTGGTCTGTACATCTGTGATTGAAGCATGTCAAAGAGGTGAAAAAACACTTTAAATGGGAAAGTTTTAGTACTTCGAATATACTAAGGTGTGCTGGGTTTATAGTCTAGTTACTCAAATTTCATAAATATAGGAAGTTTAGAACAAAAATTAACAATGTAGAGAAATGGGGAAGAAGGAAAGCGGGGATAGAGGAGAAAGTGATTCAGTCCTGCCTTTCCTACACAAATTGTGGGTGACATAGCTTAGTTGACACTGAAAAGAGCACAAAATATTTTAGCTATATCTCTCTTCCTTCTACCTGCTCAGGGAAATGGAGACCAAAAATGGACAGTGTTGGACCTGCTTTGGTGGATGAGAACTCTGAAAAGTAAAGTAAACCGGCTTATTTAGCATATTTTCATAGTTATTTGTGACTTTCAAAACATAACCTAGTCTTTTTCGTACAGCACTCTGCCTGATTAATAGAAATTATTGCATATTTCTGCTGGTTTAGACCAATCTTACTTTCTGTTCTCTAAACCCCCATATTCCACTCCAGTCTCTTTTGTTCTCTGTGGCGGGTGTGTGCACTTTAATTACAGTGGGACATTGTGTGAGGGTTTGGCCAGGCTGCCCTCAGCCTCAGAGGCATTAGGGTTATGTCTTTCACCTGGGAAGAGTCCCAGCTGCTCCCACTCACAGAAAAGAGCATTCAGGTGAGAAAGTCAAGGCAAGACACAAAGCTTTTCTCCCCTCCCCACTCTTCTTGTTTCTCCTTTCCACAATGAGGTTGGGCTTGTATTCAGGTGCTGTTACTAATCTCTCCTGACGTTCCCTATTTCAGAGGTGAAAAAGGTGGAAAACTCCTAATCTGTGTGGTATGGTGGAATGAACTTTCTGCTTTTGCTTGGTCTGCTGATGTGGCCCTTTTGTGGTGGGATCCCAGCTAATGCTGCAATGTTTTCATGTTGAGATGGAATGAGAAGAGGTATGTGATGTTTTTTTCTTTCAATGTTGTTAAATCTTGTGGTATTTATGTGGTTTGTGTGCTTGTGTTCAGTCTGTGGTCCTACAGTTAAATGAAAATGTTGCTTTTTTTTTTTCTCTTTAAAGAAAAGCTTTTCTAATTCTTATGGCTTTAAGGAAATACTTGAAAGAGTTACTAGAATGTACCATATAGGTAGGGGATAGGGTTATTTTTCCTACTTTCTAGGAATAATTATTAATTTCTTAATAAAATATACTATGATATTTTTCAAATTAGGCAAATAATCCTTGAAACTGGGATATACAAGTGAGTCAAGGGCCTATACTGTAAGGTCTGTTTGCATATTTCTTTGTTTCTCCTTTCCCACTGGGACGCAAGAAGCTGCTGGCAAACATCAAAACAGACTTTATCAAAACTTGTTTGTTCTCCTCAGAAGTTTTGTTTACTGTCAATGTTTCTGAAACTCTCCTCTCAGCGCAGCCCATTCTCTGTAACCTCGCACCCTCAGTGGCAGTACAAGACCTGCCATCTGAATTTCAGAAGGCTTTCTGTCGCTTTATATTTTCATGGATGTCTGAATGATTATATGTTCTTCAAAACGATGCAGAGAAGGACCTTCTTTACCTAAGCCAGTCACTACATAGAGATCACTGAGGTTATGTGAACTTTGGCTATACAAGCATTTTGCTTTATTTACCTCCCTCAATATTCCTAGTGTGTGTACCTGAAAGGTTGCTGCTCTCTGCTGAGGTGGAAGTGAAGCAAAGCTACCTCTGCAGGTGGTGTAGGGGTAGTACAGGAATGGTGGTGCACCAGATTTGCTCTCCAGGAAAACTTCTATAGCTTGGTGGAAGGTGGAGCCAAATAACAAACTAGAAGGTTTTGGCCCTATTCTTTCTGATATGGAAAAGCAATGCTGGTCATAATCTATTAGAGCTCTGCCGTAGGTGTGTCATAACTTCTGGGTTATGAATCCCCCGCACTTCAGTGCTGTCTGAGTCAAGAATTTGGTTCTGCTTGCTGTGGTGGTGGTTATAAACAGGCTTTAAACTGTCTTAAGCTTTATGAAAGTTGTGAAAAAGATGAAAGCAGGGCTAATCTTCAAATCTAGCTAAAAACAAGAGCATGAAAAGCATGGTACAAATGCCGATTATGGCTTGATCAGTATAAAATCAGACAGCGCTGCTGTCCTCAGTGGTATCCTGGGTGAGGAATTCAGCCATGCAGAGTGATGACTGTTCATGATTTTCTGTGTTCTCCTTCAAGATGGAGGATGTGTGACAACTCATTATTTAGTGTCTGTGAGCTTAGTGTCTGGACTGTGTATGATTAGGTGATTTGAGTACTAGTTATTCAGCTTGAGAAAATGGACTATAATTCTTGGACTGAACGGCCACATTGACTTTTTATAAACTATTGAAAGCATTCTGATCAGGAAAACAGTGAATCTGTTATGAATAAATCTATATAGAACAGAAGATGCTCAGACTTTTTTTGGGCTGGTAATGATGAGGAAACAATAAGCAAATGAATAGAAGGTTATTGCAGAGCATTCTGTAGATGAGGCCACAGAATTTCAGCTGGAACATTCCTTAATTATTTTAATTTTGTCCTTGTAACACCAGACATTTCAAACAAGAATAAACGTATTGGCTAATGGCACTCACTGCCTTAGATTTTAAATCCACGTGTACTGAATATTTTTCCCCCTTTCAGTCTAAACGAAAAAGTATTGTTGTTAGCTTCTCTTTTTGTTCTTTTGTGCCTCCTTCACCAAAAAAGGGGGTGGGGTGGTGATGAGAGAGAAGGAAAGAATGGAACTTTTTCCTGAATACTCAATCTGAGTGCTGTACCTGCTCTTATAACAACTTCTTAAAATGAACAACTATAATTATATATTTTGTATGCTGATTTTTTTTTTTGACTCAGAAGTAAAAGATTAGAAATCCTTTATAATTTTGTTCTGTTGAATTCTGTTCTCAGTTTTTACCTATTGCTAGTTTTTAGTTGATGCTTCAGAGGAAAAATTATGTCATACTGCTGCAATAAAACTTGTGATTTGACAGTTTTTCCTTTGTGTCCCGTGAGGCAGAAGAGAATGAAATGGCTTATTCCTCTTTCATTGCATGTAGGTGCAGAGGAAAGACAGGCAGCTGTTGCTTTGTGCAAAGCAATCTGCTCTCGGGGCAGGGCTGCTGTGCCTTGCCTAGCAAGGAATAATCCCTCTATCGTCCCTTCAAATTCTACAGATATTCGTTATGCACATTGATTTCTAAACCTCTGGCCTGTGTCTTTTTACCCAATTGAGTGCCTAGGGGCTGACCCTTGTATTTTAAAAGCATTTCCTGCATGAGTGATACAGTGAGGAGAACACAGTGACTATTTTTTCCTAGCACTTAATGTGTACTTGTATCTCTTAGAAAATTAGGCCTGATAAAACTAACTAAAGTTTACTACATAAATTTCTAGCAATAGACATTGCCTCCCTAAAATGGAGGAGGTTGTACAGGTGGGAAGCAGTGTTGTTGGCTAATGCAATTATTACACACAACTGTGAAGTGTGCTTTTCTTAATTAGTTATTGGGTATCTCAGGGGTCACTATTAAAATACTAACTGAACTTCTGGCATTCCTTGAGGTATTTATCCTGTCCTCATAGCCTGCAGTCAAAGGTGCTGTTGTCTATCTCCTAGATCTTCATTCCCTCAGTGACTTGTGTAAGGCCATATGGAATAGTGGGTGGTAATCTGAGGAGGTCATGCTGGGATTTTCTGAGCTAAGGCTTGGAGTCCAAGTTGCTGAGACATCCTCTTTTATTACAGAAAGAAAATACTGACAAAGCAAGTATTGAAACAGTCCTAAAAATTAACATCAGTCTTTTTATGTTCATACTCAGGAAATACAATCTGCGCAACATTTCAAAGATTTTTTTCTTTCAGTAACTAAAATACTGCTGAAAAAGTACTGAGAACGTTCATGTTCTATACTGCATCGTGTTGCTATCTGAAAGCTATATACCTCAAATAAAATTATCAACTCTCTGGGGAGTTTTCAGAGTAGCCAGGTGGGTGATTAACAATACTTCAAGGAACTGAAATGGTTTCTCTTTTCCATTTCCCCCCTTTTGTCTAAAGATCGGTGCTTAAAAGAATGAACCGATCTGGTGCAAATTACAAATTGGTTTTGTGTTTTGAAGCTGCTAACAAAGAAAATAAAACCTCCAATGCAATAATCTGTTGTTTTTGATGAAATGAAGAGAAACAGAGTAACTTTAGCTTGTCTCCCCTGACAATTTCAGAAATCAGTAGAATATTACTTAGATTAACAGCTACAAAATTATCTTTCTGATTCATGCACCATTGTGTATGATTTAAAGTCCCAGAACTTGTTAACCAAAACCTGCTTAGATCTTTGCTGTTGCAGAAAGGAGAGAAAAACAATTTGCTGCAAAGTTAAAGAGGTTTAGAGTAGTATTTTGCATTTCTTCTAGTATCTACTTTGCCTTAGACACATAAAATGATTTCTTAAGACAAATGTTTGCAGAGTGAAGGAAGCAAGTGGTGACCATGCTCTGGTGGCTCTGTCTTCTTGCAGGTGATGTGGACTGGTACACATGTTCTTTTTGAGGATTATGGGTGTGCTGTAAGAACATAGGTGAGTAGGTCTATCATGCAGAAGTTTTTTATTGAGAAGTTTTGTGATTTGTTCAGCAGCCTCAGGAGAGAAGTAGGCATAGGATCATAGAATCGTTTAGTTGGAAAAGACCTTTAAGATCATTGAGTCCAACCATAAATTCAACGCTGCCAAGTCCACTGCTCATCCAAGAGAATGCAGGTGCTACAAATCACAAAATGCTAGAGTGAGACTGGGATGTTCTAGCTCTAGTTTACATTCATTTTTCATCTTTCTTTCATGTGGTGTTGTCTGTCACAGGAAAATAACTTCTACAAGCAGAAAAAAGTGTAATCTTTGCCAGGTCTTTTGGCAGCCTGCCATAAGTTTTGTACGCAAAAAAATAAAAGGCAGTGGAAAGTAAAATGTGCACAAGCAATAGCGTTTGCTTAGTGATGTCAGAAGAATAGTGTTTGGGTTTGTTTTTTTTAATATGCAGTTCACCTGTGCAGAGCAAGGTTGAATACAGAGTTCTTTGTGAAAAATGAGGTTTCTAGTAGAACTGCACAATCTTTTACTTGTATTAATTGATTTGAGTAAGAATAGGAAACAGAACTGCTGTCCTCCTAAGTATCTCTGAGTGTATCGCCAAGAGGCCTTTGAGTAAGGTGCTGAAGAATTCCAGTTGTCTTTGTTTGCTGTACTATACCGCCAGTAATATTTTTTTAACTTCTTCCAGACTTTGGTTACTTTAACAGCCCCTTTCTAAATTAAATGGATGCACTTTTGCTTGTAGTTGCTTTTTTTTTAGTAATGAGGCAGATATTCTTCACTCTGAGATTTGTACAAATAACTTTGTCATGCTCAAGCTATCTAGATTCTTATAAGAGTTCTGCATTTTGACTTTTTTTATGTCAATGTGAAAAAAAAATCCCAGAATTTTTAAAGCCAAACCACAAACTTTAAGTTTCATAATAGAAAAAAAGGTGTTTCACTGATAACATTTCCTGTAAAACAAACCTGAAATAACAAAACATTCAGCTCTGAACAGATGACCTATAGAACAACTTCCAGGGAGCAAAAGGGGGCAAAACCCTCTTTGATCATATTTACAGCTAGTAATTTCAAAGCATCGTTTCTCTACTTTGACCTCTTAGAGATGCCTCATAAAGTGAGCACCTGTAGTAAAGTGTGTTTCTTCAGCGGTGCCCAAGCCCTCCCCGCAAAAGAGGAGGAACTTGTGTACTTGTGACTCAGCTGTTGCACTTCAGTGTAAAATGATGTTGACTGCGAGTCTCTGGCTGAGACAATACACTGTGAACTGGGACAGCTGGGCTCTGAGTGCTTAGGCTTGCTTTTTCACTCCTGCTACGAGGACCAGTAACTGCAAGGAGCAAAGTATGGGGTGAACAGCTGCAGATAGTGACACAATAAACTGCCACAATCATGTTTACCAGTTTATTGCAGCTGTAATATTCACATTTCAAATATTCAATGGGAAAGGCAGATGCATGTTAATGTGTATCAAGCAGAGATCTTCACAGTGCTGTGGCAACTTTTCAACTGCTATTATTAAAATTTTTCTGAATGTTCGCAGAGAAATTCTTCTAAGAACTGCTACAAAAATTAATATTGGTTGCGATTTTCTTCAAAATGAAAATCTGAGAAGGTTCCGGAAAATGAGAAGAAAAGCTGAGGTCTCTCCAGCACTTAAACAGAGTAGACAAAATAACCTAGGTAACTGGGCTGGTTGCCTGGGCACTGACACCAGGCGAGATGATTGAGACTGATACGGGATGCAATCAGACAGCAATGTTAGCAAAACTAATGCCAGTCAGCGTGGTGCTATGGAAAGCAGGTTCCCTGTTGTATTTTCTTTTGTATTAGATTGGAACTGCTAAATAAGATGGTCTCCACTTAGATTTGTATAGGATACAGAGCTTGGATGCAAAGTGAATTTCCTTAAAGCAAGGTACACACAGAGAGCCAATGTGAAACAAACTAGAATTACATCAGTGCACGTAAAAGTAGCAGTAAATCGTAAAAGTATCCAGTTATGCCTATATTTTTCTAATGGAGTTCTCTGAACTTGAACTGGGTCCTTTTTGATATTTTTTTTTTTTTTTTTTTTTTTTTTTATCTAAATGGGTGTTGTGAAAGCACAGGATCGTCGCTGGCTTAAAGCGAGGAGGGAAAAACTGACAAAAGCTGGTACTGTGTGCTTCTGCAATGGAAAGTGCAGAGCACTTGAAAGCAGTGAGGTTTTAGGATGCAGTGTATTAGCGGTAGTCCTTCCTTAAGAAAGTGTTTTTAGAGACTAAATACATATGCTATGCTGACACGGAAGTCTCCAGATAAAACATCTGTAAATGTGTTTATAAAACCAATCAGTGGCAAATATCTAATCGAATTTTCTCCCTATAAAGACATCAGTGTTTTATCACTGTATGCGTTGTAAATTGCCTTTTCCCTGGGGTGTGTATGTAAGACACAGATCACCCGTGTTAAGAATGCCTTTATTCATTAGATGGAAATAAGTACCTAACTGTTCAAACAGAGCATGCCCTTATTTGCTCCTGCATCTTGCTCACACCTTCACTTGGTGAAGCCCCAGCTGACGGGTCCCGCAGCTGGATGCTGAGAGCCAAGCTGTGTGTTTATGACCCAGGGGCTACCGAGGAGCTGCTAGGAGAGCCCTTGGTTCCAGCAGGCTCACAGGTATCTCTGGGGCTTCATCTCCCCCTGGCCTGGTTTGCACAAGCCCTTGCTGATGCTACTAATGCTACTATGTACTAGTCTAGTGACTTTGCACGGTGTCAGCAGAACCTCGTGACCTCAGCTTCTCAGTCCTTCCAGATTCAACAGGACCGTAAAACTCAGGAGCTTATCAGTCCTTGGGGGATTGTCACACACTACCTTCTTGCAGAAACAAGGGGCGATGAAGCACATGTTATTTGCTTCCCAAGATCTTCATTCAGCCGCACCATGTGTTTCATCTGCCTCGGAAAATTCAACCCTGCCTTTCTAAGGAACTTCTATTGTGTTTGGAAAGACTTGAAAACAAGCACCTCTCCCACCTCCCCCAAGCTTCAGAGCCCTTCAACTGATGTTTTTGACCTAACACCAGTATTGTCTTGAGGCTTTTGTCAAACAACAAAAATTCCTGTGTGCTGCTGGCAAATTGGAGATCTAGTTTATGGAGTTCCATTTATGTTAAGAGCTATAAAAACATTCAGAAATATTGAAGCCATAATAGATGTAACGTTTTTCCTTTTCAGAGAATGAGCAGAAAATAACTTTGTGGAGAAAGAAAAGCTGCATGCTTACTGAGACTGAATCGTTGTTTGAGGGAAGATGTCTCAATTGTAAGTTACCTGTCAGTCCTTCCACTCTGTGTGTTGTTTTTTAGTTGGTTTTGGTTTTGAATTGTGTTCTAGATTCTCAGTTTCATCTCAAAATTGTTTTTTTGAGTGGTTATTCTTTGCAGACTGCCAAATAATGATAGTTCATCAAAAGCCACGTGAAAAAGATCGGTAGTATCCTAAATGGGACTGCCTGAAAGAAAACGTTTCAAAATCTAGGTCAGCTGACGCATGTAGAATTGGCTTTGTCAGGTCTTTGCGGACTAGGGGGCAGGTGTCAGGACTTTTCAGAAGTCATTAAATCCCTTTTTAGTGAGTTCAGTTACTTTGTTCTAAATATATTGTCAAACATGGGGACTGAAATCCTGTCCAGAAACAGACCCGTGCAGGTTTTGTTTTGATGGTAAGTGACACAGAGAAGCTGCAGAAAATGATGTGTACAGTCAAATGGTCCTCGGAAAAAAAATTGAGAATGCCTTTGAGCGGAGTGCTGTCTGGAAAGGGCCGTGGAACTAAGGAAAAATAAATTGCAACATCTCTTTTTCCGTGTATGTGGAAGAATTTGGGCTTTGGTACTTTTTTTTAAATATTATTTTTATTTTTAATGAATTGTGTGAAGGAAATGACTGTACATAAACATCTTCCTTTGGAGAGAGGTGTGAAGGAGGTAGGAATTATCTTATGAAAACAGTACAAATAAACTTTTGTGCATCCCTTAGATCAGATGTGGCTGAGCTTTTTCAAAAATTGAAAGAGAACGGGTAAACAAGACTGGTTTACATTGTACTTCAGAGGAGGAAGAGTTACTTTTGGATAATAAATGCTACATATACTGAATAAACCTGGATATAATGTCCATGAATGTCTCCAACTGAGCATTGATGTTTTAAGCTTCCACAAAGATCAGTGAAGTTTAATTATATGTTTCTGAGATATGGAGCCAGGTTATACAACTGAGCCACAAGAGTTAGCATAAAATACAGACAGCTTGCGAAAAAATGGGAACATCACAAGGAGTGATTGAACCTACCTTGAAAATACTTGCTTTATTATAATTTGAAGCACAGGTAACAAACTACAAAAGTTAAAAAGTTGATTTTACAAGTTTCTTCTGTAAACTTTTCCCAGCACAGCTGATATGGAAAATGCTGGTGTTACTTGTAGTTGATGTAATGCGTCTTACCTTACTCTTTATGATTACTGCATTAATTAGTATCTCCAGAAGTAGTGTTACAAACCTGATTACGTGGAAACACTTTACTGATCTCAGTGGTCAGAGCAGCACAAACCCACTTGAAGGGGTTTGTGTTGCCTGGAGGAGACCTAGCTGAAGAAAACAACCCCAAGGCCTATCACTGCCATGAGCAAGGCTGTGCTTTGTTACCTGGATCTGGCACCACTAAAGCTCCTGTGGCGACCAGAGCAGCATCACTTCAAGAAGGATATTGAGGTGCTGGAGCAGGTCCAGAGGAGAGCAACAAGGCTGGTGAAGGGACTGGAGGGCAAGTCTTATGAGGAGAGGCTGAGGGAGCTGGGGTTGTTTAGCCTGGAGAAGAGGAGACTCAGGGAAGGCCTCATCACTCTCTACAACTACCTGAGAGGAGGTTGTAGACAGGTGGGGGTCGGGCTCTTCTCCCAGGCAATTAGTGACAAGACAAGAGGGCATGGCCTGAAGCTGTGCCAGGGGAGGTTTAGGTTGGATCTTAGGAAGCACTTCCTCACGGAAAGGGTCATTAGGCGCTGGAATGGACTGCCCAGGGAGGTGGTGGAGTCACCATCCCTGGAAGTGTTTAAGGAAAGCTTAGATGTGGCACTTAGTGCCATGGTCTAGCTAGGTGTTGTGGTGTTGGGTCATAGGCTGGACTTGATGATCTCAGAGGTCTATTCCAGCCTCAATGATTCTATGATTCTATCAATTGCTGTCTCTCCTCCCACGCCCCTTCTGACCTGCATTAAAAGAGGATACAGCACATACTGGTGCCAGGTGCTGCTGCCAGCTGCTGCTATGACAACATGACAGGTGACAGTTTGTGGTAAGTGGCAATCACAACCAATGGACCAAATGGGAGCTGCTACTTGGTAGTTAAAGAAAATAATCCTTGCTTTTTGATGGCTTGTTCAGAATTTGTGCAGAAGATGAAGCAAAGCATCAAGTGCACTTAAAAGGCAAAATAGAGATTTTTCTCTTGGCTGACGTTTATTTTTATTTTCTTTCACTAGAATGTCTTTAAATGTCCATTTACTCAGGATGTTGGATGACATTAAGTGTTTCATCTGTCTATAAAAAAGAGAGAAAAAAACCCTGAGATTTGCTGCTTACTTTTTTTTTTGTTTAGTTGATTTTGTGACAGGTAACCTTTAAATCTATCCCTTGCCCAAGATTAACTCAGTAATGTCCTCATAGGGGTAAAGGTTCTGGAATTTCTAAAGAAAGAATGGATTGTTGAAATTTCTTGTGCTCAAATTAAATACAGGATCATCAAAATTTCTTCTGCATTGCAGTTGCCCATGTTGTTAGCTTGTCTTGCTTTTCCAGTGGCTGAGAATGGCCTGACTAATAACTCACTGTTACGTGCCTTTGATTTTCCATAGCATGTCTTATTTGAAACAATATTGTTAGCTGTACAGATTTATTAGCATGGCTTTAGGTTAAATGACAGTTCAGCAATGTGGATAGTTGCCTGTAGAAAATATCCCAGCAATTTCTTTCTTCTTTCTTTGAAAACAGAGTGGCAGTGTGGATGTTAATGAATATTTAGAGCACTGTTGTTTAAAAAGAACAAAAGAAACAGCACCCCAACCAAACACACACATTATAACAGCGTTCCTATAGTTTAGTTGGAAGTTTACCAAGATGAATGTGGTTAAGCACTACGTTGCACTGAAGACAAGGGATAGATTCATCCCTGGTGCACTTCCAATGGACTGTGGAGCTATGGCAGGAGTGGATCTGGCATACTTTCTGTGTATTTTCTTGAGGCTGTTCAGGGGAGGGATACTCGAGTTAAAGGGATGAGATGAAGCAGCAGATTGGAGAGAAAACCACATCTGTGGTACTTGTGACACTTCAAATTCCTTAGGTTCCATTTTGGGTTTCTTTTCTAAATATCTTTGTAAATAAATGTTCTTTTCTGGGAGCCTTTGCTAGACAGGGAGAAGCTTTTACAGCAGCAGTGAGGGGACTGCATATAACCCTGTAACAGTCATTCTGCACCAAGAAGTGCGCTGTGGAGAAAGTGGTCTCCTAAGGCTGAGAATCCATAGCAAAGCCTCTTCATGCTTAACCTTTGAAACAAATTATGGTTCATTTATAGCAATAATATGCTTGGTAAAATTTCAATTTACATTCACAACTTCTGTTCTAATCTGGAAAGCCACGGGAGCCTTATGATGGATGTAAGTGACTTAATGAAAGGCTGGGACTGTCTAAACAACAAAGGAGATCTTATTCTTGTCAAGCAGAATGTATCAAATCAAGGCACTTGGCCGCAGTGGAGAAAATCTTGGTTTCTTGCCATACAGCAAGTCTATGATGTTAATAAAACCTCCTCTTTCCTATGTGCTTCACTTATCCCTCTGAAAATTTATAATGATCTCTCTTATATCATCACAGGCTTCACAAGTTAAAATCTAGATAAGACCAGATACAATCTCCAGAACACCCACAAGCAGGACTTCATGGAACAAGGGACTTTATTCATTGCAGCTTGTTGCTTTGGATGTGGACAATTATATTCTGTACCCTGCTCAATTTCTTGGCTTAGAAGAATCGAATATGCTTATGATTAAGAATCAATATTGTGCTTGTTTGAGCAAAACACTGATTGATCTGGAGCTTAAAGGCTGTGTGATTTGTCTAGCATCTTCTTTTGAATGTTTTCAGACAGCCTCTTCTCCTTGTTTCCTCCCTCTGTAATAGATCTGGGACTCTACTTGCTGCAGGTGCACTTTCTGCAATTTCCCCAAACCAAGTTCCCAATAAAGAGTTAAGAGTTAAACTTGGATCCCAAAGCTCTGCAAGAGTTCTTTCCCTCCTGTCTACCTAACTCTCGAAAGCCCTTGTTGTGCAAATCCTTTTAACATTGCCTGTTGCTCCCCTTATCTGAGGAGGCCCTGGGGACACCTTTTGCTCCCCTCCTCAAGGTAAGCTCACTGCTGCTCTTGTGACTGGCTTGCTTAATCTCATTGTCCAGAGTCTTTCCGAGCAGAAGTTTAGCTAGTGAAGCTTTTGCACTGCACAATAAAAATGGGCTGCTTAGGTTTTTATAAACAAATATGCAAGCTTCTAGTAACTCCACAGAAACGAAACCCTAGGTTTCTGTGGAAGCAAGCTATTTGAGGAATAGGGAATTATAGTTCAACGCTCAAGCAAGCAAAGTCCTTTGTGGCATTGCTGATCAACTGTAACATCAGAATCCCATAAATACCTATTGTTTGATTATTGCAAACTATTTTTTCTGCTAGGTTCTGCGTGAGCCACTGAAGAACTTGTATTCATGTAAATCACAGAAATATTGATTTAATTAATCCACACTTTCAATATTGGAGTTGCTAACAGAGAAATCTCTTGTATGATTTTCCCAATTTGCTAAAGAACACTTTAAAATCTTTGAAATGAAACATGCACTTCAAAGATTTGATTTTATTTTTTTCTTATTCACAACTTTCTAATTTTGTCTTCAGGGTGCTGGCTTGAATTAAATATAGATTGAGTCATTTCAACTTTCGTAACTTCTTTCTGTATCTGTTCTTCTTGTAAGTAGGCTTAGGTTGTGTTTTACCTCTCAAGCTAAGGTTTGGACTTCTTTTTGTTCTGTATGAATTTTAAATTTTAAAAGGATAGAAAGTTTTTGTGTTGTTTAAAAACTATTAGTATGACTGAGATAGATCTCCAAAAGAACAAAATATCTCTTTTGTCCTCAAATTACAATCTTTTAATTGGAATGAAGGAACCTCTTCCTCCTTTTATTTTTTGTTTTCCTTTTCAATCAGGTTACACATAATTAACAAACAGGATTTTGGAGACAAGGTCTTTTTCTACTTAACTCTCATTTGCTCCACGGCTGCAAGAAAAATACTACACAGACTTTTTTCCCTTTTAGGAATTATTTAAAGGAGACCTTTTTTTCCTCACTATTCTAGTGTGCTTACATAAATGTTTTGTAGAAAACTAACTTCAGGTACCTTGTCTCCTTGTCAGCGGTTTCCATCATGCTGAAGGAGTTTTAAACTTGCTCCAGCTGAAGGAGTTTTAAACATGCTCATCATGTCTTACTTTGCGTGTTTTGGCTGCTCCTGATAGCTTTTCTTTTTAGCCCCAGGCCGGGGAAAAACACACTGATTCTTTTCATGCATCCCAGTTTTTCTCCCTTTATTTGCTCTCTGCACCTCCTTCCTCACCAAAGGTATAGGCAGTCACTCCTCTAATTCCTCCTCTTCACTTTTTCTGGATTCCACCCTCCATGACAAAGCCAGCCTTCCTATTGTTTCTTTTTTTATCACTGCTCACATTTTCTCCCCATCTGGGGTCACGGTCGAAGTTCAAAAATTGTCTTCTCTCACTTCTCCACTGATTCATTTGAATTCCTTCCCTCCTCCTACTGTCTTAGCTTCTTTGGTACTGCTCATCCCTCCTTACCTGCTCTATCACACTGTTCTGCCACCTCCAGTTCATTAGCATCTGTCCAAACGAGCAACCTGCTCGTTTGGAAGCGTCCACGCCAAAGGACACAAAGCCATCTAAGAAGTAATGACCTCCCTGAGGCGCTCTCCCGCTTCTTGTCTTTGTATCTGACTCTTCACCTCAGTTTGTGTACCTGACGCAGATCCAGACTCTCTCTGTCAGAAAGGATCAGAGCCGCCATAATCCTTCTCTAATGATGAGATAGAGTAATTACATCTTCACCTCTGATCTTTATATAAGTGGCCACATTTTTGACAGTTTTTTCCTCATTAAATGGCTTTTGCAAGCTAGAGGTTGTCAGAATAAGTAGGACAGCAGTTTCTGGCACCGTTTGTTAGGACGTTCTCACTTGAATGACATCCTAAAAAGTACCGACACAGATATTTGTGCTGTCTTTGGCTGTTGCTCACTCTGAACTGCACACAGCAAGTTTTCAGGGTAAAGAGAGCAGACTAGAAGAAGAAAGCATGATATTGCACACTTTTTTTTTTTAACAGTTTGTGCATTTTTTTTGCAGCAGTGGTTGCACTTATTATCATGTTCTAGGGTTTTTGTGATCACTGGATCAAACAAGCCTCAGGGTGAGCTGCTGAAGGAGGAGAGTGCTTGATGGAGGTCATGGCTTTACATATGCCTGGATTGAATCTGGAAGAAGGGTAGGAAGAGGTTGATGCTCAGAACTTGCCTTATTTCCTTAAAAAGTAACAACTCATGAGGAGCAACTCTGGCAAAATTCAGTTTGTTTTCATCTAAATTACTCGGCTTTGCTTTAATAGAATGAAGTCCCTGAGTTGTGGCTGTTCTCAGGATTTCACCACGCTCAGCACCTACATGTATATGCAATAGGTTCAGGAAACTGTCCTGCTTACCTAAACTTGAAAGTCAAATGGTTCCATTTTTATGAGAAACAAAATGAATTCTGTGAATTTTAAATAATGTGCAAGGATTAGATTCATATTGAGAAGGTGGTGGTGATTCTTATAGGCAATATTGATCAGGAGCGGATCGGCCTGGTTTACATCCGTTGTTCTCTGGGTTAGAACAGACACTGAAATGCCAGTTTACCCATTTAAATCGGGTTTAAAACCCTATTTTCTTCCAAGGTTTGCGAAATACTTGATACAAAATGAACTAGAGAAAGTTCAACACAGAAACATCATGTTTTCCGTGGTGTCATGGTTTTGGCTGTGAGGGAGCTAATTTTCTTCCCAGTAGCTCATGCAGCACTGTATTTTGATTTAGTATGAGAATAATGTTGATAACACACTGACGTTTTAGTTGCTGCTAAGTGTTACTTATCCTAAGTTAAGGATTTTTCCATTTTCCATACTCTAGAAGTGAGCAGGTACACAAGAAGCTGGAAGGGAGCATAGCCAGGACAGCTGACCCGAACTAGCCAAAGAAATATTTCCTACCATAGTATGTTATGCTCAGTATATCAACTAGGGGAAGTTGGCTGGGAGGTGCTGATTGCTGCTCGGGAACTGGTTGGGCATCAGTCAGCGAGTGGTGAGCAATTACACTGTGTGTCACTTGTTTTTCTTGGGTTTTATTTCTCTATCTTCCTTTTCATTATTATTACTACTATTTCATTTTGTTTCAATTATTAAACTATTCTTATTTCAACCCAGGAGTTTTACATTTTTCTGATATTTTTTTTTTCTTTTTTCCCCTCCCCATCCACCGCGTTGCATTTTCATTCAACCAAAATATTCCTGAACTGGACATGACAAATATTCTTTCAAGTAATTTTGAATCAGCAATCTGTGGTTTTTTTGATGGATAAACTGTTTTAGGAAATGATTTTTCTATCCTTAGCATCTTAATTTGCAATCTAAATGGTTCTGGGGATTCCTCAACTGCAACGAAAAAATTATACATGATTTTTCATACTGATATCAGCATGACATTGCAATTGATGGTGGTACATTTTTTTTTCATTGGTGATATCATAGATTTTTTTATCATAGATTTTTTTAAGGTTTTGTGAATTTCGTTGTCTTTTTAAACTAGTTGATTTCTCTCTTCTTTTTAGTAAACTGTAATAAAAGCATTTTGTAAACAGAATCACATCCCTTATATGATATTAATTTTGTGTTGCAGAAAACGGTTATATTTAATAAGGTCTAGGTTTCTCTGAAACGTATTTCTACTGCAGAATCACACAGATTCAGGTACTAACACTTCCTTGTTACACATTACTTCCAAAAGTATGCCTCTGGAAAAAAAAAAAATGCCCTACTACCCAAAAATCTTCAAAGATTAATTTTCAGTATCTGTAGTGCATGAGCTAACACACTGGGTGGAAAGTTATTGATCCAAAGAGCTGCCTATGTTCAAATTATAGAAATACTGATCTCAGTTTGTTCTTCTTCATCACAGATTCAGCCAAAAAAAAAAAAAGAAAATGGAGATAACTGGCTCCTTTGCTCAATACGTTAATTATTGGTAGTTTGGAGGACTATTTTGGTTGATGATGTGCTGTTACATAGAGTGTTTGATGGAAAACACAAAGCTGAAGTAAAAAGAGGAAATTATTGGAGTGTAGAAGTTTGGTATAATTATGTTTGCTGTTGGAAGTTTAGACTTGACAGGGAAGAAAATCTTCACGGCACAGCCATTAGAAGTACACGGCTTTTGTATCCCGTGAGTAAATTATCTGTTATTATCAGCTACCTTCAGATTTTTTAGTAGCTGGTATTCCTGTTCCAGGTTATCGTGATGTGTCTGTTAGATATCTTCATTGGGGTTATGGGAGTTACTTGTCAACTTTGTGTAAAATTGGTAAATGGTTCTAATCACATGAAAATCAGATTGTGCTTACCAGAAACTATCCTAGGAAAAGCTCTGTTACAAGATACTTCATTTCTTTTATCTGTGAGAGCAGAGGGTGCTGAAAGTAGGCAGTGCATCAGGGCAGTGACTGTCGCAGGATGGTGTGCCACTGGTTTAAGTCAACGACTCCGGACTGTGAGAGGCTATTCATCCTGGGGTCCTGGCACTGGAACCTAGAACAAGCTGCTTAAACTGATTTTATATAAATGAAAGAAAAAGTTGATCTCTTTGGTTCCTTTTCTATTAACTAGCAATACCTAGAATTTGAAAGTACTGCAAAGTTAGGTACTTATATGCTGGATAATATATTGATGTATACTCTGGAAATGTAGAACATTGTACATATACCAGTATGATGTGTTTTCAAGTTTTCTTGTGTTTTTAATTGACTCATTTAAAAATGCTTAAGTAAAAGTGGTGCTATATTCGCTTTTAATTTAGATTAGCAGAAATAACCAAACAAAACCCCCAAATATTTTTGGAACTGGGAGCGAATGGAGAAATACAATGCTTGCAGTTTGTGCTACTGGCTTGAAGATCAACCCAAGAGAACTTCTAGCAGTGACGCTCACTTATGGAGCTCCCACAGAAATTGCAAATGACGTGGTGCTAACACGTTAAAGGAAAAATGTTGAACTAGAGCTGTTCAACTACAGAATAGAATTTAGTTCAATCTGTGCTACTCTTTCTAAAGGTAAAGACCTGAACATGACCTACATGTATCATATGTCTTCCTTTCTAACATGGGGAGGATAACAAACAGTGCAGAACTTCAGACCAGTAGCTGAGGTGTCATTTTTGGCAAGTTCTTTGACTTGCTTTTTATCTCTATTAACACCGAGCATAGTAAGTGAGGTCAGGTGCTTGGTAAACGGGAGACAAATATTATCCCTATGGTGATCCACTCATATGGAAAAAACATGAGGCAAAGAAGAGCTTCCTGTGTATGAAGGTTGTCAACTGTCAAGTAATTGTGGGATACCACAGGTCAGTGAGAGCAATATTCCAGTAAAGCTAACCGGATCCTGTTGAAGCAAGAGTTGTAAGATTAGAGAATTTTGATGTGCTGAATTGATGTTTCCCTGGCTCAGGGTGGAAACCTGATTTGATATTTAAGAAAAGATGCATTTTTTAAGTAAAGAGAGGGTTGGGTGATGATGACCTCTCAGTTTTGAAAAAAAAGGTGTTTGGCTTTGGTGTTTTTTTAAAAAACAGAGTATTACCTTTTCCCCAAATGAGTCATACGTGAGGTACTTTGTGGACTCGGTAGGGGATTCAAGGAGTTAGATAAGTATTCATTAAACCAATACTAATGTTTATATATAAAGTCAGAGCAGACAGTGATATACAAGTCAGAAATAAAAGAAAAGTTTATACAGTGCCACTCAAAGCATTGCTACCCTAAAAATCCCCAGAAGGGAGAATATTTAGACTATAACATTTTTTAGAGGAATGTCAAGTAAAGAAATAGTTACTTCAAGCTGGATAGGCTAAAGAAGAGATTGCTGCTCTGTGTCCCTATTGGGCTACTTTACATAATGTGAGATCTCTCTGAAAGTCAGGTTAGCAAACACCATGTAAGAATATATAGGACACCTGGCAGGAGCATGAATAAAAAAGACATAACCTCTAGCTTTGTGCTTAGCTGGATATATTTCTACAAGAAAGTTTAAAAAAAAAAAAAAAAAAAGAAGAAAGAAAAAGGTCTTGCATTACTGTGCACATCAGTTCTGTCCTTTTGTGGAGCTTTTGATGAGCTGTAATTGTGTTTCTGGCATTCACAGTGAAGCACATTAATTTTGCTTTTAAGTCTTTTGAAATTCAATAGAAAATATGCAAATGGTAATTCAAAAGAGGTATTATATATGATTTTATTTTTTTTATTTTTTTTTTCCTGACTGAAAGAATAGAAGCTTCATTGTGTTTTTCAGGACTACTTTATTCATCATGATAAATCAGGAGTCTGTTTCCTCCTCAAACTTTGAAACATAATTTTCTCTAATCCTGATGAGATTCTAGTGTTTCTAGTCCATGTGTGGAAGGGAGAAGGGGTTCCTGTTGCAGTTCTTGTTACTTAATAGTACACATTCTTCTGTGATAAAATTGGTTGTTCCTTATGGATTTTATTAAAAATGAAGCTATCACAGTGATAATAGCTGGGTTTCAGCAATGCAGGGAGGAGAAAAACTGTACTCTTACAATTTCTTTGTGAATAAATCTGCTACTCTACCTTTGGAATGTCAGGAATCAAGTGTATCTTACAGAAGTTAGGTCTGTGAAGTTGACACTGCCTTCAGTATAGTCTGGGGAGACATTTGCCTGTCAAGGCTTGCAACCCAAGATGTTAACAGGCTGAGAAGAGCTCCTTTCCCAAAATAGAGTATAAAATGGTCTTTGATTTACATGTCAGCAGAGTATGCTGTGGATGACCATGCACAAAGGCTAAGTAGACTTATCTAAAGGTGTGTTGCTTCTGTATGTGGCAGGGTTTTGGTAGCGCTGGAAAGGGCTACTGGGGTGGCTTCTCAAAAGAAGCTTCCCCAGAAGTGTCATTCCTCTAAGGCATAATGGAAAAAGTACACCAATTGAGCAGTGGCATGGCTTTAATAATACTTCAATAATTAGCACTTGTGGTGTCAGAACATTTCTGACAAGTTCTTTCAAATTTTGTCCCCCAGCACTCCAGTCTTGCCAGCTCAAATTCTGATTCCAGCCTGAAGGAGGTGGTATGCTGGTTTTGGTTGTTTGTTGTTTTTTTTTTTTCCTTTTAGAGCAGTATGGATGAGATGATGAACAGAAAAAAACCCTACCAAAACAACCAACCCAAAAAACCTTGCCCATTGTGTGAGTGTTGCCATTTGAGGGGGGGATAGGCATCTATTCAAGCTCCCTCCATTGTACGCTTAGCTTGATAGCAGTGAAAATGTGTCGTGAAATCTATTGCTTGTGGTTGACCTGCCATGAACAGAAGATCAAGCCATACAAAAAGCATTGGCCTCTCATTCTGTGTGAGCTTCTAGAAGTTACTCAGCATTATGTGATCACAAGCACTGTCCTGACAGCCTTTGTTTTGATTTTTCCATCTTGGTTCCAACAACTACCTTTGCCAGAATAACTTGTCAGCTGGAAAGAGAGAGCAGCTGTACTGCCCCCCACTTACCTGCTGGAAAGCATCTCCCTGGAACACTTGAGTGTTTTTCTTTTCTGATAAGAAAGGAAGATAAAGACCCAGAAGCACCATAAATAGCTACTGATAGTCATTTTAATATCTCAGAGCTTTGACCTAGGAGCAAGCTATTAGCCATCAGCTGTACCGCACCAAGTACAAAATAGAAACAATCAAGGGCAGTTGCTGTGGAGCCAACACCTTGTGCTAACTCGCTGTGGGAACTTCTGTTCCTAAAGCTTTGAGAGCAACGGCACAATTAATGTCTGCGAGGCTCAGGTGGATACTGCTCATTAAATTGTACTTCATGTAGATTTTTTTTGTGTAGTACTTGTGACTTTACCTTGGCCCCTGGGAGCTTGCTGAGGGACAAAATATTGCTGCTTTACGTACACTGCAGAGCGCTAGCTCCTGTGGCTGCCACAGGATGCTGGTAATTTGAGGGGAAGATGGACATTGAGCAGGGGAAAGGAATGAGACTCAGGACATGTCTGCCATGTGCCTGCTAAACAGGGAGGAAAGCAATGGGCCTTTCTGCTTGGCGGTTATGCTTGGTGTGGCAGATCCTCCAGGCTGCATGGCCTTGAACCACTTGGTTTAGTCCTATCTTCACAGTTTGAGTCGTTTTTCTTTACAAGAAAGGAACGTCTGGTGTATCTGTGCACTTGGGGATAGGTGTACTTTTCCAATAAAGTCTGCAAGATGTGTATGGGAAACACTGAAAAATTGCTAATGCCTCTAAAAGGTTTTTAGTCTTAATGGTCTTTCAGTCTGCTCCGACTTGCAGATGTGATGCTGGGTTTGGCAGTAGAAGAGGCCCAAGAGGTTTCTGACGTCAGTTATTCTTTCTCATCCTTGCACTGAAGTTAATCAAAAATAACTGGTAGTGGGGCCATATGGTAAACTGAACTGACTCAAATTTAGAAAGTATTAAAAAGTGTTATGCTGTGTACGAAAGCAAAGTGGGTATAATATTCTGATGACTAGGTTTCTCTGTGCTGTTTGGGGAGTGGACAGTGAGCAGCAATATGAGATTGACACCTCCCTAAGTTAGCTTTCAAAAGAAAACATTCATGGAACCACAGCTTAAATTTGTTCTTTGTACAAGCAATCTGTGCTGTTTATTCTGGAATTGCTAATTAACAGTGTATCACTCACTACCTTCCACCTTGTATGCTAACTACAAATGTGTCCTTTTAAGCTTGCTGTTGTGTGTGCACCTGTTTGGGGAAAAAAACCAACCACTTCAGAAAATAATACATTCATTGGCTTACATTTTCTCATTCGCTTCTTGGTTTCCTGTATGTTGTGGCTGTGCACATGTTTATTTTCAAGTGCATGAGTCTGAAAACTTAGATCCTGCAACTATTTCCTAACAAAGATTGAAATTCTCTGGTTGATACTTCAAGATTTGCCTTTGCAAGAGTACTGTGCTAACTTGACATGAGACCTGTGTGATGGCGTTCTGAGTGGTGTGCTGGCAAGACTCGAAACTGGTGGGTTTTTATCAGAAAGCACCGAGAAAACCCCAGACGTATGTAATAACTGCAGTGCATAAAGCTTTTTGCAATGCGCTGTTAAGTTCAGAGTCTTGCAGGTGACATTTTAAAACTGAAAGGTTTCTGAGAATACATGTCTCTAAACATGAAAGAGGAGGACAGGGGCTTCAGTTTTGTTGGTTGTTGTACTTCAATGCATGTTAATAGTGCCAGGACAAAGCTAATCCTCTGGTAGCTTCCTGATTGTTTTCACAGATGTTTTTCTATTAGAAGCAATCCAGTAACACTTAGGATGAATGGAAGTTACCAAGTTAGATTTGATATATGGATGGATAGGTCAGTCAGCTTCTGCAGCTTTGTTGCTGTCTGTAGAAGAGGAGGGGGGATTTTTACACACCTGAACACGTTGAGAAGCTTTCTTGCAGTTGCCTTTCTATGTAAGCAGTGTAAAAAAAACAACACTAAATTGAGAGCATAGTGATTGTTTTGGTGAAGGCAAAGAAAACTTGGATGAGAGAATGGCAGCTCTTCCAGAGAAGTGGAGAGGTGGGAAAGGATTACAGAAACTCCATTAATTGGGCTATTTTTTTAAATAGAAAAACAAACACGACTTATCAAAATCAAGGCTGTCACTTGGGAGTGGGAGTACAAGCAGGGAATTTACACCTTATTTCAGTGAAAGAATGGAGTCTAAAGCATTTGACTCGATCCTTTCTTGCTGTGTTTCCCTTTCTGGCCTGCTCTTGCTTCCTGCTCGTTCTCACTCATCTGTTTTCACTCATCGCTTCCTGTCTAGGGAAGGGATTTCCCTTTGCATTCTCCTTGAATGAAACAGAAATCTTAACTTTCTGTTTACATAAATTTATTGCCATCTTCCAGGTTTGTCCTACTGCACCTGTAGTTCAAAATGAATTGCTGTACACTGTTAGCAGATTGAGAATACTGCCGTGGCGTTTTTTTTAATTATCTTGTGCAATATTATCTGGTAAAGAAACTTCATCTCTTTGCATAGTTGTGCAAGAAAGGAAGGGTTTATTCTTTCCCCTGACTTAGGAGGAAGACAGAAAGACAAAGATGAAAGTGGAAAAACTACTTTGGCCCCCTGTGTAAACTGTATCCCTGGTACAAACCCTAGAAAAGGCACTGTTGCAGTAGCTGTGGCATCCTGCAGTATGGTAGCATCCAGTGTAGATTCCCCTTCACTTATGCTCCAATTACATCCCTCCCATTTGGTTCCCACTTTGTGGGCAGTGTGACCCACTGGTCAGGACCACTGTCTGTCTGTATTTCTTGGAATTGTACTGAAAGTCTCTGTAGGTCATGGAGGCCAACAGGAGGTGGGAAGTCGACAGGAGATGTCTTTCCTGGAACAGAATTTTGTCTAGAAATGTAAGAATTTTGATGGGACAGAGGAGTATCATGCTCGCAGAGTGAGGCTTGGAAAGGTGGTCTGGATATACCTTCCGTATTACAATCTGAAAGCAGATTGCTCCCCCTCCACCTTAAAACCTCCTGTGAGCATGTTTCCTGAATAAGTCTAGTGAATGTAGCTGAATTACTCTCAGTTCTTTAGCAGCTGGATTTATACCATGATATTGCAGAAGAAGACAGTCTAGTTTAATAATACAGGGCAGTCTAAAGAGATTGCATGGCTTTTACACAACTCTGCTTTTCAGTGCCAGGAAGGCAGAGCCAGGTGCATTCAGGAGCACAGCACAGGTGACACAGACTGGGTCTTCGAAAATAGCTGTAAATCTACTCATTGTTCATACAGTCTAAAGCTTCTTTTGTCTCTGAAGAGGAAAGAGGATTGTTTATACTGTGAGATTTGATGCATCTAAGTGAGCCTTGGTTCTTAATTTGCACACCTCCATAATCCCTGCAGAGAGAGAGGTGCTCCCAGTTATTCTCTGGAGATGCTTATCTTCCTCTATTGACTGAGAGGTAGAGGGGAGGGCAATCTTCCCTTATATTTAGATGCAAAGATGTGAATATTTCCCCTTCTCTCAAACCACCCATACTGATGAATGCTTTATTCAAGCAAACCAATTTCCAGACCTGGAAGAATAAGAATTTTGAGAAAGTATGTGATGATTTAAAAACAAAGGGAAAAGCTGTTGCAGAGAGCAGACGAAACACTGTGTGTTAATTGGAAGTAGTAAAGCTTGTGGAGGGAATAGAGGGGCCCTGAATAAAACAACCTCAAAAGCCATTCCTCTACAGATGTATAAACTGAAAGATGGAGTAAAAGCCAATTTTCTTGTCTCAACGGCATGAGACTTGCACTCAAAGCTGTTCTTGTTTCTAATTGTCACCTGTACTGTCAGTCGGCTTACTGTTCCCAGGCAGAGGAGTGTTTGAGTCTGCCTTCTGGGTCACATCTGGAGCTAAAGGTGCTTAACACACGCTCCGGCCCAGCCTCTGCTCAATGTCTCCTACAGCAGGCTCCTCTTCAGTGCTCAGGGTGTTCTTCCAGAGGACTGTCAGGAATGTTTGCACTCAAAGTGCTTCATTTTTATTTAGATCCCCCTTTTAGCCTTTCTACTGATGGAAAACCAGTCCATCTGCTGAGCTTTGAATCAAGAGGGACTCATTAGCTGGATTTTTGCTGGTATGATGGAAAAAACAGTCTGTCTGATTCTAGAAATGGAAATTCAGACCCTGTAGGTTTGTTTGGTTTGAAAATGAAAATATTGGAGTTACATTAAGAAAAATGCCTTGAATTTCTTTATTGATTGGTATGTGTGCGCTTAAGTAAAGCACACCCTCTATTTACCTCTACACCCCACAATTTTTCTCTTGATCTTTGTGAAAAGCAGACAAAGAACTGACTATCTCAGGAAAACCGTAATTGTCTTCTCTCCCTTTTTTGTATTAATATAAAATCAGCAATGGTTTCAGTGACGCTTTCTGGAATAGTTGATATAAAAATCAATACTAAGTAATCCAAAGGACAATGGAAACTATTATAAAACAAAGTGACAAATCCAAAATAATCCCCCATACAAGGTAATCCCATCAGACCACTGATATCAATGGAACTCATTTTTGGTTTAAAATTTTGATAAGTTTAATGACTTTGGAGTACCAAATGTGATGCTTACCAGAAAGTATAAGCTGATGAGTGGTAGTGTTCACATGTTAAATATATTCTTCTCAAACAGCAAAAAGCTGTTTTTCCCCTGCCTCAGACTGAGCTGCATGCCAGAAAGTCTGCACTTTTTTGTGAGATTGCTGTTGTTCATGGCTATTATTTAAATCTCTATAAAAATGCTTGAGGAAGAAAGAACTTGACTCTACTAATTTTTGTCGTCTTATATGTTGGGATTTTTTTTTAATGTGGAAGTTTTGGACCATTTAAAAATCTATTTAAAATGCCACATGTAGTAGGGCGCGACCTCTATAATGCTACGAAAGTGTCTTTTGGGTAAAAACTAAAAATATTTTCTTAATGATGACATTTTTCCACAGTCATTTTATTAGCCAGCATGACATGCTTAGGAAGCTTCCAGTTTATAACAGCCAATGCGTATTTGTTGAGAAACATCATATCAAACAAATCTAATTTCTCTCAGTGACAAGGTAACAGGCCTTTTGGATAGGAAAAAGAAACAGCTTTTGTATATCTTTGTTATTGATTTGCACAATATTCCGATAAACAACCTAGATTAATATATTTAAATGTAGCTAGTAAAAAATAACGAAATAATGAATTTCATTAGTATAGAGACTGAATGGATGAGTAAAAGTTAATAGTATGTTTCAGGGATCTTTCTCAGCTGAAATACAGTTAAATGTTTTCGTCAATTATTAAGATGATAAAATTGAGGATAGTCCCTCAATTTTACCCTCCTGTGTAACCAGAGAAACAACTGTGCAGGTAGCAGCAGTTCAGTAACAACATCCAGGAGGGACTGAGGATCAAAAGCTGACCAGGAGCTAACAACGTAACACAGTTATCAGAAGAGCAGAGTTCAGTGCAATTGAAGAGTTTGAAAAATGTGAAATAGTTCTAAACATTGGTAAAAATGTAGCTGGAATGTGGTGGCAAGTTTCGATTAGCAGGAGAACCAACTGGGTCAAGAAAACCAGAAGTCATAGAAAGCAGGGGAAAAAAAAAATCACAACATAGAAAGGACAATCCAGTAAGGAAAGACAGATATGAAATCGCTTTAGTATACTGAAAATGAGACCTAGGAAGAGACATGAACCTGAGATAAGAATGCCTACAAAGAGAGAGAATAATTTATCTTCATGTTTAAAGGACAAGAACTAATGAGCTTAGGCCGCAGCAAAGGGTATTAAGCATCAGGAAAATCCTTCTAAATTGCAAACTATAGCAAAGTCCAAATGAATTGTCTGGAAACTAATGGATTACCAACATAAGAAGTTTTGAAGAATAAGCCTGACAAATATCTGTCAGGAAGGTATAGAATCACAGAAGAACCAGATGTCCTTTTTTTTGAGGAGGGAGGTGAGAAACATCAGTTATGCTCAATTCCTAATGAGTAACTGGGGAAGCACTTAATGAAGTTTGTAATGCCCATAACAGAACAATAACATGGAAAATTCTCACTGTTACTTGACAGAACAGATCTGTTAGAGACGTTGTACGAAAATGTCTTCACTGAAGTTGTTCCCAATTGTTGTTCCTTCTGCCTTTTGGTTTAACCCTTAATGTCTTTGTTAGGCATATCATAATGATGATCACTTGCCACAGTTTAAATATCTCAAGGGTATGCTGTTCTTCAAGGCAACAAGCTGTTAGGCTGGCTCTACTGTGCTTTATAGTGAATAATAATAGTAACAAATATTTTTTTGATAAGTCTTAAAGCGCATGAATATTTTTGAAATGTCTTTTATCACCACTCTGAATGCAAACACAAGCCCTTAAATCTTTCTGGAAACGAAGTCAAATGACTTGAGAATGTCAAATCTTTCACTGAGAGTGTGAAAAATGTTTTATTGTTGTTGCTCTGTGTGGCTTGTTTGTGGTGTGGTTTTTTTTTTTTTGTTGTTGTTGTTATTCCCTGTATGTCTCTGACATGTTCTGAGGTCCACTTGTCCGAAAAAAGTGACCTGTGCTATTCCATATGGAGACTTTTGGGAAACATGGGAGTGCAGCAGGCCTTGCCTGCACAGTTCTTTACAAGATGGGTTGCAAAGCTGGGGAAGCAGTCAGAAGAGCAAGGGAAACCTTCTTAAGCTTTCTCTGAAAGATACAGCAAAAATGTTTTCCTAGAGCATCTTGCTTTTAAGCAAGTAGAAGTTTCTGCAGGCGGGAAGGACTAGCCTTACTCTACCATTGAAATTACAATCTTAGCTAGTGGGATACTGACTTGATATCCTGGAGAAGAAAACCAGGTGCAAAGAAATTTCCTCAGATCGCTGTAGGTCGTGTCTGCAGGACACACAGCTCCAAAGGTAATACACTGAAAACTTCCCTCAGTTGTTGGAATTACTTCTCTACAGGATGCCACTGAAAACAGCACAGTCTTGACATCAGGGCTTCAGTTTTAGACTTGTGAACCTTTTGTTATCCACCTGTGGCAGTGTTCGTACCACCAAACCAGCAGCTAACCAAGTGGTTTAGACAACTGCTTGAACACCAGGCCCTATTGAGACTTTTCCTGAGGATTTTTATGGAGAATGTACAGCATCTTTATTTACTTGTTTGAAGCTGCTCTGTATCACGTGGTTGGTTTGAGACAATCTTCACTCTGAGCTAAAAATGGTTTAGAAAAGCTGAAGTTCCCCAATAACAGGAGAAAAGTCTCATCATAGTTACGTTGTGTATTCATTTCATTGGATCTGTCGATCCTCTGTAACTCAAATCCTTCCTGGATTCTGCTTTCACTTTTACTGCCAATATTATTAAGCCTGAACATACCTTCCACACCTCTTCTGCAATCTATTTGATCTATTTTGAATAGCTGTCTTTTTTTTTTCCAAACATTATTTCAGTTTGTCAACATGTTTACAGAGAGCATGTTGTTTCATAGATGACACTGTGCCGTTTGGATTTCTGTTCAGATAAGAAATACACCTTTCTTTGTTTCATCTCACTTCCAAATTTACTTTTTAATATCTGACCAGTATTCTTTCACCTTCATCTAATTACCTATTGCTTTATGTAGTGACTCATTCACATTAAAAAAATTATAAAATGTGAGATTAATTCCTTATGTTGGTGATTTCCTTGACTAAGAATTTGATTTAAGCTATGTCAAGTTGACTGTCTAAATTAATTTATTGAACAAAAAATAACAACATAACTAGTTTTACCACCCTACTGGTTTACTTTTTCATTTTTACTTCTTCATTTTAAAAGCAGCCATATGAAATACCAGCATAGCTCATGGACGGGCTATCTGTTGTTATATTCATTTCAAATTGTTTGAAGAATCAGCAAGAGAAACACAATCTAGAGGCACCTGGAAAAATATTTGGAAGTATCACTTTTTTTTTTTACATAGTTTGAAGATAATAGTAATAGATCAAATATCGGCATAATTTATTAAAGTTTTCTTACAACTGATCAGCTCATTTTGTAGGAGGAGAGAGCTGTTCCTTTCCAGATTTGAAATTCAGAGTAAAATAAACTTTTTGCACTGCCACAACTTTGCCTAGTTGCACACATGTGACAGAGAAATCTGACTCTTGGATACACACCGCATTTTCTGTTCAGCTGCAGAATCCTCTATATGTACACACACACAAGGCTTATTAATGCAGCTTCTGAGGGCTTAATGGGTCATGGACTCGCTGGTTTGTGGTTCCCAGACCTGTATTTGGGGTTTTTTGGCATGTGGATTCTCTGCTTTCATAGTTTTATTCCTCCCTGCCCATCCAACTCGTCAGCCCCCATCCCATCCTGCGGAATTGAGGTATCAGAGCAGGTGACTCTGACTCTAATATTAGTGCTCACCTCTGATCAGCAGGGGAAGGAGAGGTTGCCTGCTATGACAAACAGCAGCAGCAAAGTGCTGAAGGTGGTAGATATGTACTTAGTGAATACAAATCAAAGCTGGACTCTTATTCCCTGCCGCGGAGTGGCTTCAATGAAGCAAAACCATTGGAAATGTGTCCATCATCTTGGAATATCTCTATTTTCTCTCTCATTTAAAAAAAACCAAAACCATGTTTCTAGTTAACTGTATTGTTAACCTGCAACTGTCTTCCTTGAGGAATTTATCACACATTAAAAATATTTGCTTTGGAATAGACCAAAAATCACTTTCTCACTAAAGAACTCTTTTCTATACAGAAAAATAGAAACCCAGGTAACTCATTTCATAAGTGCTTTACAGCTATTTGTTTTTTTTAATCAAGGATTAGTGAGTGGAGGGGGTTTGGGGTTTTTCTGTGTTCTTTTTTTTTTTTTTTTACTGTTGTCTGTTAGATGGGGATGAAAATACAGAGAAGGAAGTGCTTGTTACCATGATTTGTGTGTGTAAATGTGTTACAATATTTTATAGTAATTCTCAGGTCATATAAAGTTGGATAACATATTCTGTGGGAATTTCTTGCCTTGGGCTCTTTGGCAGAAAATCAGCTTCTGTAGAACAAATCAAAGGACTCATCACATCATGTAGCTGCTTGAAAGTGTAGCTATTTAACTGGCTGCCTGTGTAAATAACTGCTCAGAAGGAGAGAACTGAACTTTGGAGAAATATTTTGACATTTTTAGGTGTCTTTGATAATGAAAGCTGAAATACTTTTCTAAATGGACTCTTACATTTTATATTCTTCTAATTCTCCTTGTGACTCTCTTTTTTTTTTTTTAAATGTTATAGAGTCTGTGAATTCATGTTAGACAAAAATAAAATAAACTTAGCAAACCCTCAACCTCCTGTACATAACTACAACTTTGCAGTCTTTCCAGTTACAAGGGCTTATTTATAGCTTAATGAACATGGTGTGCTAGTGTATATTATGGGATAAGTTTCCAAATAACAACACAGAATTAGGTGTTTTTTCCGATGTGATGCTAACAAGTTGCATTGTATAGGAGGCTCTAGAATGAAGTCGTCATGTAAAATTTAATTTAGGACTGAAAACCTGTACTCGGTTCCTCATCATCAATTTATCCTGCACTCTCCATTTTAATTTTTCTGTGATGATCTTTGAAAATACAGCTGTCATGAGAATGTCAGATGAACAGAAAGTACATGACATGCTGATCCATGGAAGAGACTGAGGCCATTGATCTCCTTTACATAAACTCGTGTTCCATTTCAATCAAATATGCCATCACATCACCCGTACATCTACCCTAGCTTCATTAAAAAGTCCGTGCTGGCACATATGACAGAGAATTAGAGCATCCTACTGAGCACACTTCTAGTGAAACAGGACTCGGGGTAGGTGAAAATCATCAAGTGATAATAAGCATATAGTTTCTTTTGTTCACAGTATATTGATTGGGGAAAAGTGCGGCTGTGGAAAGTCAATATGCCTGTATCTGTTGTCCCAGCTGGACAAATACACTTAGGGTCTTCTCATTACTGTAATTACAAAAGTAGTCTGTTATAAAAGAAGACCACAGCTACCATGTAAAGGGGCATTGAACTTAGTCGAGCAGCACCAGTTTGTTACTTCTCAGAAGCATCGTAAAACAACCTTGAAAAATACCAGCGGAAAGGCTTTCCTAGAGGGTTTGCTCTGTAGAGACGTTCAGCAATGTCACGTAAAACCCATTAGGCAGCCTGCTCCAGAAGGGCAAAGATGTAACAGTGAGAGAGACAGTCACATCCACCAGAACAGGTCCATTCTAGTAGCAGGTAATCCACAGTGTTATGGTTGATTCAAGTAGCCCTGTTAGTTTGACTTTCTGTGCATCCAAGGTAAACAGAACTCTTGACTGTGCAAGTGACCCTCTTAGAAAAAGCTATGGAAGAGAGTAAAGTGGTGGTAGGAACAGAATATGTTATGAGACAGGAAGTTGTTTGGATTTACAGCATCCTCCTTATCTGTAGGTAGCACACTGACTAGAAGTTACTTTTGTTGTGAAACAGAAGTTGATGACTTCAAAATTAATGCAGCTGAGAAAACCATTTGTGCTGTAGGCCTGTTCTCATGTAGATGTGGCAGTACCAAGAGGAATCACTTAAAATACAAAGCTTTCTTCAGGATAAGGTGAATCCCACCATCCTTTAAAAGATTTCCTACCTTTTTTCATTCTTGGTTCCCTATACTAAGGATGGCAAAAAACCTACCAAACTCTCCAGTGCCATGGTGCATGCTATTTAGGAAAAAGAAGTAATTAAAAAATTGCTTCATAATGAAGAAGGGATTGTTTTAGAGCAGCTGCATTATTTAGATAGGAGATATTTTCAGTTGTAAGTAGGGCAAAGGGGAAACTCGGAAACTGTCTTAGGTGATAGTTTCCCCTCTCAAGGAAAGAACATAATTAAAATTTTCATTATTTTCTTTCTTGCTGTGTATATATGTGCATGTATGCCAAGGGGAGGCTGCCTGCACTCTGAAATACAGACCTGACTGCTCTGGCCAGCCCCATATCCCCCCTCCTCCCGCTCCAGCCCTTCTCTCTGCAGTGTCTCCCTTCCCAGCTGTACATCTGTGCTGTTCATATTTCTCAGGACTGGCCTACACAAATCCTCACTTTGAGTTTGCATAGGTGACTCGGAATCTGCTGAGGCAGAGAAAGAAAAGCTGGTAAAACAGGATAAAGAAAAGAGAGAAGAGCTGTGACAGATAGGAAGAGACTGGAAGAAAATAAACACAGGGATAAGAAAGGTATCCTCAGTGTTTTCCACCTGAGATTCAACTGTCTCCAGGCAGTGCCATGTGAGTTCCTGTGCTTGATGTAGATTAAAACTGCTTGACAGTACAGGTCATGTAAGATCTCTCAGCAGCTTTTGATGCTTCTGAGAGTGAAGATGGTGCAAAGCCAAGGCCAGTCTGCCTTTGGGTTCCCATCACACCCTGTAAAGAGGAGAGCTTGGGCATTCCTATCTGCAGTCTTGCTCCTGCTGGTCTTGCATGGTGTAACTCCAGGAAGGGCCACCAGGACGCTTTGAGCTGCCAGTCCTTCAGAGGAGCATAAGCTGTCTCCTCACCTCACAAAGCTCTGATTAACTACACCCAGCTGGCCATGTGCCACATACAGGTAAGCTTACGATCGCAGTGCCGTGTGAGTTAAAACGTTACTTTCTTTTGAGCCAACAGCAACCACCAGAGATACAGAGATACCTCTTTATATTTTTACGCTATCTGAAAATACATCGGGGGGATGACTTTGCTAGATCTTCCAGCTCTCATTCATGTCAATGCAATCTGTGCTATTATTGCGTTGGAGCTCTGTCAGGGCTTGAAGTCTGAATTGGAAGCTGGATTTTTTCAAGATGTCAGATGTATTTGCTTTAAAAATCAGTCCCTTGCCCCAGGGTCTTACTCTTAGGAAAGTAAGGGTAGTACTGAAAGGAAATGGCTAAACCACTTTGGTCTGTAACAGGCAAAATATCTTGGTCATGGAAACTCTATGGTATGAATCTGAGTAGTTATGGGATTTGGGCACAACTTCATATGCTTTTTTTTTTTTCTGGCATGGGAAATTATTACACCTCGCCCTACCCACCTGAGAGTCTTTGATGAAGTGTGTGTGTGTAAACCAGCTTGCAGCACTTGGCAGTCCCTTTTGTTAAACTGTATGCTGTGTTGCCTTTTAAAGGTGCCACAGTGTCACATGCTCGCTCAGTGATATCTGACTCTCAGGATTTATTTGGCAGTTATAATACTTGTTAAATTTTTGCATTTGCTCTTGGTGATGAGGAAGGTTTGATGAAGAAAATTATTCTTCCGTCTGTGGTTATATCATCCAACTTTGCTTTCTCTGGCCTGTCTCAATCCACCTACTATAGTCAGCATCCCTGCTCCTGCTGGTACAAGCTGTTGTTCCAGTCTGCTCCAGGCTTCTAATTTGTGAGTCTTGCTGTTTATTCTAAGTCCTTTTTTGCTATGGTTTCCCTGTGAGTGGCCACAACAGCTACTGGCTCTTCTGCCCTGCCTCTTCCTTTTATGAATTTCTATCTTTGTGCTGCTGCAAAGTAGATTGTATTTCTCATGTTGCTGATTTTTGTGAGGAGCTTTATGCTTTTTCTTGTATCAGTAAACCCCAGCATGATTGCTGATGCCTGTGCTGACCTAGCACACAGAAGCACTTTCTTTCTCCCTCCTGCATTGCTATTTTTGTCTCTTGCCATTCTAATCATGACTAGGGTGTTTGGGTTGGTTGTTGTTTGTTTGGTTTTTTTTAATCAGCTACTGCTCATTCATGTAATTTTCTTCACCTCATCCTTGTCCCAAGCACCTGCCACATCTGATTTACTCTGCTGTTTATTTGACTCCTCAGGCTTTATCTGTGCACGTACACCTGCTTTACATAGATGACTTTTCACTTCTTCTCTAATGGTTTTTGAAAACGTGGCCAGTTTCAGCCACACTGCAGACAGGTAAAGTTATCCAGGAGATTTAAGTTTCTACCTTTTCTGTGAAAACAAGCAGCACTGAAAAAGATCACCACTCTAAGTGTTTTCAAACATGTATTATTGGACAGGAGAGATCTGTGCTGCAGAGAATGCTTTAGAAGGGTGCTAAGGAGAGAGACTCATTGGAGCTCCTGCTGATGACATGCATCCATCTGAAAAAAAGTTGTATTCATTCACATTTGTTTTATTTGCACTTTGTATTATTCTAGCAGAAGACACATTTTAAAGAAGTCTCATTAATGTATGCCTTTTTCAGTGGCCAGTATATATGGAACTTGTGTACAATTGCAGTAGAAGATTCATCAAGTTCAATAATATATACCCATTTACAAAAATAGCTTACTATAGTAAAGAACATAGAATGTAATAATGTAATATTTTTTCCATGAAGACTTGTTTGCTTGACAGTCTTGTATTTCTGTTTGATTTGGTTGGTGGTTTTGGTTGGGTTTTTTTGGTTTTGTTTTGTTTTTTTTCTTGGATGTACCTGGGAGATGCATTTGAAACCCATTTTGCTTTCTCATTTTTGGGCTTCACAAGCTGCTATAATATAATAAATCACGTCCATGCTTAAGCATTCTGTATGACTTATTTTGTTGCCTGCATTTACAATATGAGCTTATTTTCAGTCTTTATTTTTTCAAAAGATGCTGGTTGAACGGAATCTCTCTTCTTCGACTCTGTCTTTCCTGCCAGAGGTTATTCTACTAAGACTGTCAATGGAAAAGCGTAAAGCCAAAAAATCTGCAGCAGCAAGGGTTCCTGTAATCCTTCAGTATCATTCTACAGGCAGTGAGGGCTTTCAGGGGTAAAATAAGTTCACAGTTCAGGCTCTAACTGTAGCTATAACATGTCTCATCCCTGGGATACATTTAAGAATAGATGTCCTGATGTGGAGGATATTGCTGGTGTGGGTGACAGCATCTGCTTGTATTTCTTATTTCCAGACCTTTTCAGAACAGTTCTGTTACTCTGGGAGTTTCTGATATGGCAATTCTTACTTTTGCTTTGCCCTATGCAGATGTATTTCCCTTTATCATCCATTACTTTCAGTAATGATTTTCTACACGGAAAGGCACATCGTTTCTACACAGAAACTAACGTCTGAGGTGGGGCCACTTTAACTGAGCACAGTTGATCAAAATTAAGCAAGAGACATCAGTGTCAGGCTGTGCAATGAACAGGCCGTACAACCCAGGGCTCTTGCGAGTGGAGGAGATGATGGCTGGCACTGGATATAACGCTTATGAGGGGCAAACCTTATCTCTACTACTAGGCCCTAGTGTTTGGAAACGGTCTGTCGTGTCCATCCTCCTTCTCCTTACCTGTGAAAATTTCATGAAATGAAAATACCTTTCTCACAAAATTTTCTACTTGTCATTTCCAGCAAGAGTGAGCAGTTTGACATGGCATCTGTGGCGCCATGTTTAGGTGTCACTGCCTGCTTCTACCAGTCCAAAGCTTGAACCATAACCCAAGCACTGTGCTTGATCTCTTAATTACTTTCCTTAGCATTGCCTCTTTGATGAAAGATAATCCTTCATTGCTGAAGGTGGCACTGTTTTAGGTGGGGTGCGTTGGTGGACATTAGCAATTAGGTATTTCTTATTTCTCTATTGTCAATATAATCGTAAGAACTCTTCCCATTTGATGTTAATAACTTTTATCACTGTTGACTGCTACTTTTCTTAAAATTGCCTCTAAATATGTCTACAGGGGTGCAAAACGATGCACGTGCTTGCAAAGCATTTCTTACAGAAGCCCAAGGAGCATGGAAGAGGAGATACAGGTCTGGGTTATCTAAGAAAGAAGGAGGAAGCTCTGGTCAGTGCAACACCGATAGGCCTAACATAAGAACAAAATTTGGTCTGAGCAACTTTTAATGAATTGTGCTGAACCTAGCTGCATTTTTGTGATCCCATCTTATCCAGATGAGTAGAATCATCATTGACTACAGGGGAAAAAAAAAAAAGTGAAAAGCAAAGCATAGCTGTTTGTGATGGCCTCTGAAAACTGTATTTCTGTAGCCAGTCACAATAACATTCCAAAGCTAAGCTGCCTGTGATACACAGACCAAAAAGAAAAGTTTGAGTTGTAGAGTGGCATAACCATGCAACACAAGTTTGTAACATCCTTTCTTAATGCATTTATGTGCTTAGATTTTTTTTTTTTTAGTATTAAGAAAGCTTTGGTTTGGACTTTGAGTTTCTAAAGTTCCTTTTATTATCCTTGTTGACTTGAACTTCCACTCAAGTACTCAAATATTGCTGGAATAGTATTTGATTGTGAGAAATAAAATGAAGTGATTTGACAGAACTGAGGGAGAACTCATCACTAGTGGAATTAACATAGTGCACCAACACATACAAATAGTGTTTCTGTATATGAATTTGTTTTAAAAATGAAGAAACTTCTCCTTTTATTTAGCAGCTTTGTGTTGACTGTGAAAAATATTTCCCAGTGCGTTAAAATGGATGCTTTCTGGCAACGGTTTTGTTTCTAGTGAATCAGTATTTTCTAACATTTCTCTCCCATCTGCTCCAAGAATAGAAAGAAACCAGCCCAAAATATTTTGTCAAAAAAAATTGTGACCAGATCAATCTGACATAATTTGTGCTGAGGAGCTAATAGATGTAAACAAACACTGACATCCGTGTCACTGATCTGTTTGAAAGCTGGCTCAACATCTGTTACTGTTTGGCAGAGGGGCACAGAATGTACAGATTTTTAAAGCCTTGAAAAATGCTTTCATATTTATGTAATGATTGATATTTCATTGCAATTACTAACCTGATAAAACCCTTCACCAGAGGTAGGATGATGAGAGAAGTTGAGACAGGCACATCTGCTAGTCTTTTGGAGATCCAACAAACTTCTAAACGAGATTCAGACTTTGAACTCCTTTCAAGTTTATTTTCGGCCTGAAACCCAGAGAGGATAGTAATGGGCTGGAAGGAGGCACACTGTATTGCAGTAAATGTGTCTCAGAGGAGCCTTTGTGATGGGTCTCTAACCAGTTTCACTAGTCAAATGTTTTCCTTGGAGAGAGAATGGGAAGCTGGCTGTTTTCCTAGCAAGTTGAATACCGCTATGTCTATGATAATTATAAGCTTCTAATAATTACTAAAGGATAGTTTAAAATATTAATTCTCACAAATCATGATTATTGTGTAGTCATAATTAGAACGGAGAAAGACTTCTGAAAACACTGCTTAGAAGTACTGTGAGTGAGAAGCGAGTTCAAAAAAATATAGTTCATTAAATGGCAGAAAAGTGAAGTTTTGAAATGATGGAACCTGACAATTGTCATCTTAAATGTTGAAATGTTCTATGCAAAAAAATTTTGGATTTGTTTACGTTTGAGATACAGCAGTCTTTAATAAGACAATGAAACTTTAATCTAAATAGACGTTATCTCATTAAGTTTTGAGGTATCAAGATCTCTGTGGGCACGTCTGTGCTGTTCTGCAGGACATTAAATAGCTATCCCCACGCTGGTGTTGGAAGAGCTAGAAATAAAACAGAAGAGTCGCTCCGCTTTCCCCAGCTGATTTGTTGCTTTGCCAGGAAGCAGGTGGTGGTACTGAGGATCGGAGCTAGAATTGTTAGTAGTGTTTTATGGAGTTTCATGGATGACAACTTTTGCTTGGAGGCAGGTTGAGATCCCCTGGAAGAAGCACAGTGCCAGAGCATGTGGAGCCCGCAGCAAAGTTTCTTTGTCTTTTCTGAGGCTAACTGGCTAAACATTGGGCTCATATCTCTGGTAACCCTGGGGCGCTGAGGTTTTTGTTAATCCTGGGGTAAGGCAAGCCACGCCACACAGCTGTGTTTTCCAGCAACTGAATTTACAAAACTAGGGCTTTAAACTTAGTTTCTCCCTTTACCTTAGCTAGAGCTGTAACAGCCAGTGCTTCCCAGTAAAAGTGCAGGTGTAACAGGACAGCTGGCAACTCTCTTGAAAAGTACTGTCGTAAGTAAAAAGGAAGCCATTTTTATGATGGTGTTTTAGAACAAACCTTCACTTCAGCGGATTATAATGATGAGCAATTTAAGTTTACAAAATCAAGCAATCAAAATTGGAAAAGGCCAGAATTTATGTTGCCTGTCAGTTCTTATAAACACATATCATGACATGATCCTTATTCTCCATAAGACTTCTCAGTCTCTGTTATTCCCAGTAAATCCTTTTGTAGTTTTGAGCTTGAATCATTGAGCAAGCAACAGAGAGAATCCTTCTGGTTTTGGTTTCTTTGTTGGAACAATTGCAGTGGAAACACTGTAAAAATCTGCGCTTGAGGAAATTTATTGGGAACGCAAGTGCTAAGCAAGCCTCTGTTGATCATGTGTTAATTATAGTGATATTGCTTTTTTTCAGGATGCTCTTAATTGTACCGATCTGAATCTCCTTTGCTGTTATGTGCATTGCCTCTCTTTTAAAGAGTAAATATTTTAGTTAATTATGATATAAAGCCTTCCATTCCAAGAAGACCATAGAAACATGGCTTCCCAACCTTATTCTGAAAAACCACAAAGTCTCTCTCATAAGATAATTCTGCGTGACTAAATAAATTTTGACTTGAAACAAAAACAAAAATTTGAAAATCTTGGCATCATTGACCCACATTTTTAATAGTTCAATGACTGAAAACAGTGAGGTGTTGGAGCCTTTTACAAAATGTGTTGAACTGAACCTGTATGCAATCATAGTCCTACATTTTCAACCCTTGAGTGTATTTGTTAGTAGAGATGCTGTTTAATCTATTATTCCCTTCCACATCCAAATTCTCTAGTAGAACAAAAATGAATGTTTACTAGATGTTGCCAGCCTATAATGAAAGAAAAAAATAAAATTGAATTACAAGAGTGTGTTTTCAAAAACACAAACAGTTGATGCTAAAAGTAAAAACCATCTTTCCCAAACATCGCACACATCGATTTAAGTTTAATTAACAGTAACAGCATCAATGCCACCTTGGTGCTCGTCAACATATTGAACAGTTGTTGGCAGAAGTCTGGCAATACAGCAGTAATTATGAAACTTTGCCTGTTGTGTCATTTCTATTTAGTTCACTTTTAAAATGAAATCACACACCTTACAGGCTCCTCAGGTATGTTCAGGTCTGCAGTCTATGGCGCACACACAGCACAGTATATGCCAACTTGTTTCCTCAGGTGAAATCTATGCAAGTCTAAAAATAAATCTATGAACATATGTGATAAAGCACTTGAAAGAAAAAAGAGGTTACCTTAAACTTAATGTAATAAATCAAAACCGTGCAGCTAAGTACATGGTGTTGCAGCTCTTCTTGCACAGCCATACATCTCTTCTCAGTGTAAGAAGGAAACTGCTGCTATGTATATAATATACAATCTGTAGAAAGTACTTGTGATAGGATTTTTTAAAGGAATGCAGTACTTGTAAGGAATTTACTCTCCACCCTAAAAATATGATAAAAAGGATGGCTGATTTTTTTTTTTACCATGTAAAGGGATTTATACTTATAGATCACCTGCTGAATGATCACTAATTATTCATTATCTTGTAGTTTGTGTTAAATGAGGTCAAGATCTGTTCCTCAGAAGTCTGTTTCAGAGCGCCTGGAAAGGACCTCATACGGGGTTTTCTTTGCTTGTTCCTTGGTTGGTTGTTGGGTTTTTTTGAGAAGGTAGTAGGGAAATAGCCCTAAATATTTGGCTACTGAAACATCTTTTTTTAAATGAGATTTAAAAAAAAAAAAAATCTCAAATAGTTACAATGGTTATTTTAATTAATTGAAAGTAGTCAGAGTTGAACAAGCTGTTTGTGTTGCTTAGATTCTCACACTGACTTTGTCTCCATGCGTTTAGGGAGACTCCTGTGAGCAAACTTACAGGTACCTGGTAATAATCAGTAATTAGCCACCCACTGGTTGGTTGCAGCCCCAACCAGCCTTTTCAGGTTGGTTTTCTCTTTCCTAGGCTGGATTCTGAGTTTAATGCATTCTCCATGAGTGGGGTTTAGCCCTAGTCTGGATGACAAGATCTATGCCATGAGTCCAGACCAGAACAAAACCCAGTCATTTGCTTCTAGCTTAGCAGGGTGCACACAAAACAGAAATATTGTGGGGTGAGACTGATTATTTTTTTTTTTTTTTAGCTGTCTATAATAGCAACTGAAGTGTGTAAGGTGAAGGTCAGTCTTTTTTCTCACCAAGAACTCTGACTGAAGGCTCCAGCTTTTTTAACTAAAGCAAAACACCCTACCCAGTCTTGCGATTGATTTATAGTAAGCCCTGGTCAGCATAACTAAGTTCATGGTATAGTTAGGAAAGGGGAGAGATTATTAGCTTTATTGTTCACTCGTTGTAAAAGGATAGTTACTTGAAGTGAGATGAGAGAACAGCCCTGGTGCTGATCACAGATGAAAAAGATGGGCCATCTCTATGGGGAGTGCCAAAATTGGCAGAGTTTTTTCTCCTATCAGAAGGTCATAACGTCATGGGGTGATGTATAACGTACAACTGCCATATGGCACCACTTGACAATACTGCTGTAATTAAAAATAACACCTTAACACCATAAGACTACTGTGGGTTTCAAGAATATGTACTTTTTGATCTCGCCTATCTACAAGTTTCTCATCACATTTAATCTACTTACTGCTTTCGCTGAAAGGAGATGAGCTGTGCTTTTTACAACATGTATTCTACAGTAAATCACCAGAAAGACTCAAATACAGAAGATAAACAAGCAAGTATGTCTCTTAACACAGCCAGTAATTCCTTTACTGCAAATGCTGTCAAGCAGAGCAAGAGACAGGGTACTCCACTCCAGAGTATTTAATCCCTTTCAGAATAACTTTCTTAGGTTAGTCTTAAATGCAGTGCGTAAAATGTTAGTGTAAGTAATTCTGCTTTTGTTTTCCGTGTTATTCGGGTCCAGGTATCTGCTGTGTGTAGTCTGCAAATCTGCAGAAGTTAGACAGTTAGAAGCTTTAAGAAAGCATAACGTGCTCAAGTACTGTATCTTGGCTGAGTACGCTAACACAGCTCAGGGAGAATATTTGTACCACAAAGGTCTTTGAAAAAAAAAAAGGTAATTGTGTGTTATGAAGAAAGAGGTGTTTGCAAACCACAGTTACATAAGTAGATTATCATGCAAAAGCCATAGTGTTGGAGTCTTTTTTCAGTGACAGTCTTTGCTGAAGCTGAAACATACGCTTCTTTAGAATGCTTGGGATAGCATGCAGATGTAAAAACAACTCCTCAACAAACAGCCCTTTAAGAATTGGATTATAATGCTTAGGTGCTGCACAAAATGGGTAAATGAGTTTAATGATCCAAGACTTGGCTTGGCACAAGAAGAAATAGTTGAGTGGAAACAGAAGTGAGGCGGTGTGTGCCGAGACTGTACCGCTCAGCAAGGCGGTGTGTGTCACCTTCCCTGTCATCTTCCTTTTGTCTGCTTGTCGCTTTTGTCAGGACAGGGATCACCTACAACTGCATGTGTGTTGTAGTACATGACATTGCATGCTGGGGTCATGTTAGATCATGCCCTAGCAGTTAAAGTATGAGAGATAATAAAGGTACAAAGAGGTTATGGATATCATCGTGGGTTTTGTGGTTTGTGGGGTTTTTTTTGTTTTAAACCTCTGGTAAGAGTCATTTGTCTAATGTGATGACAGGAATAATTTGACAAGTAGAGTAGAAGTGCATGTGCATGGCTAGATTTCTAGGAGAAAGATGTGAAGGGGAAAGAAAAAGCACAGTGGAGAGAAATGTAGGAAGTTATAAGAAGAGAACAGATACAAAGACTGTTACTTCATATGGAAGGAAAAATTTTCCTGAAATTAAAAGGAAATTGTATTCAAAACTTTTTCATACCATTACTCCATATTAAAGATGGGTGAACTGAGGGGGAGAGCAGTAGCAAGTTTTGTAATATTTCAAAAAGCAACAGATGTTTTGATGCACTTCTATGACTAGTATTTAAGTTTTATTTTGAATGCAACAGCATGGCACTTGACGTACTTATAAAAGAATGTGGCCATAGTGACTTCTTTCAGAATAGGCAACAAGCCTTTTGGGCAGCTTTTCAGACCTCCAGCGGTCCTGTGTGTCTAGCCATTTGAGGTGGCTCACTGGTCTGGTTTGCTGCTTTCTTAATACCACTCTCTGTGCAAGCTGCATTCAGCCCCACTATAGCAGAGCTCAGTTTATCATGGAGGTGGGAGATGTTCACCTTTCAGAGTAAATGAAGGTCTCAGTCTTCTCAAAGGGTACCAAACTATGGAGAGCACTTAGTGGCCCGCATCCAAGCCTGCCCCTGCTTCTCTGGAAGCACGATGACATTTTGATTAGTCAACAAGGAGCCAAGCTTCAGCCTCAGAGAGCTGGAGAGGCTCCAAATCTGAAACACATTGTTTTAAACTGCATTCAGTAGTCTATGAAAGATATTATCTGTACACAAACCCTGCTTCCACTGCATCCTTAACTTATTGCAAGAAATTTTCCTGTTTGTAGTATAATGTATATAGGTACCAGATTCAACTGATTTCTGTTCCTCAAGTGTCACCACCACACACAAATCTCTTCATGTATGCAGGCCCAGGTTTCTTACCTGGTTCTAATTTCTCAGTATTTGAGTTTCTCTGACTAATTACAAAAGGCAGCAAAAGGTGAAGAGGACATCACAACTCTGTTTCGAGGCTTTTTTTGATTACCCCGTGAAAGAAGATGCTGTCATTTTACAGATTTTGTGGTCATAAAAGAAAAACAATCCCAATCTCTAGATATATTGGACCTTGTTAAATATTCTTGTTTTATATCAACATTTTTTATTGCTGTGTAGCTCTCCAACCTTTGTTCCTGTTATCCATATATTGACAGAGACACTCATAACATTGTTGTCTTTGTAGGCATGTGCTTTTGTTGTTTGACTGTGTTTGCTTTTTTTTTTTTTCATTTATTTTGCTTTGCAGCTTTCTCTGTGGCAGGGATTGGGTGTTACTAGCATTCAAAATTGCCTTCAGGAAACGTGCAAATTGCCTGGAGAGCAACAGAAGGATGTTGCAGCTATCTCTTACTGTAATTGAGTAAAATAACAAGGTCACAGCCTCCACTTCGAGTGTCGCCTGGAGCTGAGCGCTGGGGGATGGCGCGCTTTTTTTTTTCAGACGGATCCTGTAATTCTTGAGCATTTAAATGGCTTGTGCAAACTAGCAGGGGTCTGGGCTGTGGGTGCTGGTGGCCAGCCCGTTGTTCAACTAAATGCAGGAAGTATACTGGTACCAAGTTGGAGTGAGAGCAAGATGGTGTGTTCAGCGGTTAGCAAAGTCTGAGAGTCACTGGGCTGTGGAACAGGGAGCTGGTCTGTGACTCAGATGACCTTGTGCCTGTTTCTGGTTTCATTGCCACTCTGCTGGGTATCTGGTACCGACAAGTCGCTTTTCCTGCCTGTGCTGCTGTTTCTTCGGTAATTTAAGTACCCTCTCTATCAAAAAGGAAACTTTTTGGAGATGCGGATTGTCACAGACTATGTACGTGCACAGTTTGTTTGCGCCTTGCTGTCAGGTCCTGCACTGCTCTTAGCTGTCAAAAATCCCAGAGACTTAACTGTAAAAAAATCCTTTTGTAGTTCTCCAGCAGAATATTTTGCTGTGGCCATTCCTGTTTCAGGGCTTCTGCCTGCTCCTTGCTATTCCCTGCAATTACCTGCTCTGCTGCCCTTATTTTTTAACACCCGCAGAACTCCCTCATGAAATTTTGCTTATTGCTTCTCATCTGGTTTTCCTTGCTCCTCTTGGAGCAGAAGTGTCTCCCTCCCTAGAGGCTTATTGCTACCTACTCACAGGGCTCTCATTTTCAAGGATTATCACAATTGACTAGAAACCTTTTGACTAGGAAGCAAATTAAAATGGTAGCCAAAGACCACCCAAAGTATAAAGTCCCTTACCTCCTGCACGCCGGTGTATCCAGATCCAAATGACAAAACCTGCTGCGTGGAGAAGGCAGCCAGCGAGTCTGAGTTGAGATAGTTTGATGGAAGTTGATCCAGTTGTTAATGGGCTTCCTCAAGGAAACCTAATTTGGGGGCTGGTTGTTTCCTTCACTTGTGAAATGGAGCGTGACATGAAAGAGAGTAGATAGAAAATAAATAGGAGAGTAAGAAAAAAGTAGGAAAGGATTTCATCTCCAGCTGCGCAGCCTGTTTTGATTTCACTTTGAATTTTCTCTTTTCTTTTCTTAGGTTATCTCAACTTTCCAGAAGCAGATTGTACTCTATTCTTGAATTATTTGTAATTTAAATATATTTTAGTTATCATCAGCTGCAGAAGTACATAGAAAGCAAACACAAATAAATGTGTTTTAAGTTCACTGATAATGTAAATGCTGGGGTGGAGACTATCTCATTTTGGGTAAGAACAAATTAGTTTTGAAATTTTTGCTGAGCTGGAAGTTTGAAAATAATTATCTTTTGGGTAAATGTGCAGTGGTTTGCTTTCAGGCTTTTAGCACTCGATTTTAAAATGAATGGAAAGGAACTGTTAAAACAGCAAGAAACCTGTCTTAACAGCACAGCTATATGTTTGAAACAGCACTGGATTATTGGAAGTCCTGCCTCTCTTGCTGGATAATGTAACTCAGTGATTTTACCTGAAGTGGAGAGTACCTCAGGAAATTTTAGTTTCCAGTTATTAATGACATTTACTAGCTATTCAAGTGACTGCTCTCTCTATTTGATGCTTAATACTTCCTTAGAGAGTTCAGGGAAAAGGTTGAGAGGTGTGAAGTTTTTTATTGTTGTTGTTATGGATCTGCTCAGGGTGGAATGAAATTCTTTCCTTAGCTAATCAAATACTCTGCTGTGACAGTTCAGGCTTCTCAGGGAACTGCACCTGATGACAAAATTATTGTACAAATAGACAAGCAGAAAACTGCCTGAGGGTTGGAAATTTGTATTCCCATCTCTACAGCACATTTCTTCAGAAGTGAAAGGCAAGGAATTATTGAAGGAAAGAAAATATTGAATTGTTAATAACCCCCAAAGTATTAGAAATTTATCTGAAAATATTTTTTGAGAATCATGTGAAAAAATTATCTTCTGGCAGTATGTTGACTGTATATGTAAGTGAAACAGATTAATTACATGTTATAAGGCCTTAACTGGCAGCCATCTGAGTGAAATCTTCTATTTGGAACTAAATGGTATAAAAAATGTCCTCCCATAAACAATGGGTTAATATAATTTTTCAGATCTCCTCAAAAAGTTGCTGCTTATAGAGTGAGCTGGTTATGAGTCCTGTAAAAGATGAAAAATGCATGTTCCCACTTGGACTAGAAGATAATAGGAAAGCGGTATCTGTGGTGCACAGATTGGCTTTGCTTGCAGAGTGAATGTATCCTTCCTTGACCTTCAAACACCCAGCTAATTGAAAGCACTTGCAGAAAGAAAATTGTCTTTTCATAATAGAGCGAGCATGGATGGGAAGTATTTTTCAGTCATTCTATAGTGGCTACTAATGGAAAAATAGCAGCTCAAAATGATTTTTAAAAATGTTTGGATAGAAAAAGCATAACAAAGAAGGATCCACGCGTTTATTGCGGTAGCATTAGTAAAATACGTATTATCAAGATACCTAAGCTAGAGTGCTCCAAAGCTAAATTTTCTGTTCTGTGGCAAACCTGGGCAGTTGGTGTTTGAGCTGTATCTGAAGCAAACTGCAGATTTTCTTAAAGCTTTTTGAAACGTTTTCTTGTTTAATTATTTGAAATGCAAGTATTTGACAATGTGCACATGATGTAGTTTCTGAAAGTTTAAAGCTGGGTTCTCAAAGTCCTTGAGATTAGGAATTAAGGTTTAGGATTCCTTAGTATACATGGTCCAAATTTCCAGTGCCCCCACAGTTTGGTATCACAAAGGCAAAAATCTGTGGTGTTCCGTACAGCAGGGACTGCCTTGGAAAACCACGCTTGAAAAGTCCAAAGACTAGTAGGTTGATTGTCTGGGAACTCTCTATGTTTTGTTAAACATCAGTGGCAACTTAGATTTGTTTAGAAGGTATTTCAGGTTCAGTAATTCCAAATTTTCCAGTTAAACCTGTTTCACCTGAAAATTCCAAGTAAGCTTTACTCAGCAGCAATGAGGTCTTTTACAGCTCTTTACAGTCGACCTTCATAGTTACAATCTGAATAAATTCAATATTGTCAACAGAGTTTGGTAACTCACTGTTTAGCTACATTTCCAGATGATGCTGAATAGGCTAACATAGTCACGATTTCTTATGTGAATGAATGATGTTAATACCAGAGCCTCTCATTAAAAACATTGTCCTCTTTCTAGGAATATAGAGTCTAGATATTTTCTTACATCTTTGATTTGAAGAAAAGCAAAGCCTCTTCAGTATTCATACCCTTGAGAAGCTTGAGTTCGACTGATTTCAGACTGTCAAATACATATTCTTTCAAACTTTTCCATTTAAGCTTTGAGCAAGTGACCAGTTTGTCTAAGTTTACCTTCTTCAGTGCCCCAGTTAAAAGTCTAAAATAGACCTGATACAGGAACTTCTCCTCTTGTTCTTTCAGAGACCATTTGGTGATTAAATCTGCCAGCTGTCATATCTCTGGCATATTTTTGGCCTACCACTGTTAGGGGCATTTGTTCTCCAAACTATAATAGAGAAGTGAAAATTTCTCACAATGAAACAGTTCCCAGTTCTCTTTCTCACTAATAACAGCACTGAAATTTCCAGCCATATCCAAGCCTAGCCCAGAGAGTTATGACAATTTCTAAATATTTCTAGGGTCCCTTGCCAGCTCTAAGCTGAGTTCTGCAGAGTAGAACAGTTAAATTTTTTTGCAGCCATAAATGTCAGTGGCAGAAACCAATTTTTTTCCTTAACTACAGTTTTATTGTAGTTCTCTAGCCAGTCTTTGAATTTCATCCAGCCTGAACTTTTCTGAGTGAAGTCTTAATTCTTCACATTGATATGAAACCATTTTCACTTTCTACTTTCCTGCTATTGTTTGGTTTAAACCAGAACGTGGTGACTTAGATATAACATTTTTCCTCTCCACAGGGACGGCTTTTCTGATGCTGAGCTTGTTTTGTTTTATCTTGTGTAAATTTGTCGTGTGAGCAGCATCAGTGTAAAATAAATGGCTTAAGTGCGAGATAAAAGGATTTCATTGTCCTATTCACAACCAGTGAAATATTAAAGGTGCTGATCCACGCAGAGAGTAACTATATTATTTTTAAATTGGTGCCAAGCAAGCACTAGCTTTATTATTCATTGTATGTATGTTAAGTGTCTGTTACAGGTTTAATTTATGACACAGGTGCAAGGTAGCTTGGAACAATGTGTTTTGCAAATAATGACTATGAAAAGGTCATGCGTTTCTGGTTGTTGCTGTTCTTATTAATAAACAAACAAGCCCTCAGACCAGTGGAAAGCAGACAAAGTAGCACATGATGATTCATTGCCAGCTGGGAAACATTTAACAAGAAGAACCTGTAAAACAACCAAAATCTTCATAGGAACCATTTTTTTCCTGCGAAAAGCCCAACTTGCCTTAGTAAGAATGATTGCCACGAGACAGCGCAAGAATGAGAGAGACCTGCAGGCCACTTGGAGCTCCTCAGGGGCAATCCATGCAGAGTACAGACTACTGTCAAGCTTAATTCACATTCCAGTTTGTTAGCTTACATTTTCCTAAAAGCAGTTCTGTGGGTTTTTTACCTTTTCTCCTAAATCCTGAGCTATTCTATTCCATACCTTCAGTGCATTTTTCTCCTTCGTATTTGTTGTTTCTCATAAGAAAAAAAAAAATCTGCTTAAGTGTACGTTCTCCAGCTCACCAAAGAGGGAGCATCACTGTCCATCAGCGGGTTTTACATTTTCCTTATTAAAGCTAACATAACCTCTGCTTCACATAATGAGAAAATTGATAATCTTCCTTCTGCTTTCTACTCTTAAGTCTTTAGGGTACAAGGCTGAACTAGTGCCGATACTGATGTGCTTCAAAAGCAGTCAGATGCAACTTTGAAGAACACCAGAATTTGATTTCCACTCAAACTGGTGGGCAAAATGTTGTGCACTAGTAAAGACAGGTACATCAATTTATTTTATGCACTCATAAAAAGAGAAATTCTGACAAACTCGCATGCTACAGAAGTACTTACTGAGTGCCTCAGTGTAGATTAACTCACATGAAGGTTATGCTGAGAAACAACATTGCGCATACTCTTTCCTTTTTTTCCCCAGTTTGTTTAATTTTGATTAAAGTGCTTCCCAAGTTGTAGTTTGTTTTTGGTTTCAGATGGGGCCTCAGCTCTCTACTACTGCTTGCATGATGACTGGGGGAAATAGTGTAGAAATGGAAGTGAGGGATGTAAAATATCTCTGAAGGACTTGACTCCCTTTGCTTGGAAGGCTGACGAGCAGCAGTGAGGCTGGGGCAGCTCCGTGTGCAGAGTCAGCAGACGTGTTGTGTATTGCTAGGACTCGCTGCCTGCCTTCTTGCCTCTGAAAATACCTGACCGAGGCAAAGTTTATCCTCATGGGCACTGAACTGCAAAGGTATTACCAGATGTGATTTTTATGTCTGATACCAGGGTGAGGAATAGAGCTGCTTTGCTGCTCTTGCTAACCTGGGATTGCAGGTGTGATACAAACCTTATGCAAGTCCTTCTGAGGCTAATTCTTTTCCACCATGCACACACAAAAAAGCTAATTAATTACCAAACTGGCTGCCATAACTCAAACATCTGCTCTCAGAACCTTAACAAGCATTCTTACAGACTCTGCTGTGCTCTACAGCTCAGACCACGAACAGCCCTCCCATACATCTTGTTTGTAGGTAACCCGTTTTTGTACAAAGCGCAGTGCTGGGAATCCTTCGGCACTAGTGCTTGGGAAACGCTTTCTGCTTTCCTAGGGCTCTGTTCCCTGGTGCAGCTGCACGCTGCTCCTCGGCTCCAGGGTCATGGGGCAGGCAGGGAGGCCACTCCTGCCCAGTGATGCCGGACTGGTTAGGAGGGTCCATGGCCAGGCAGCCAGGTGCTCTGCTTATTTTCGTGCTTCTTTTTGGGCTACTCCTTGTTTTGCTGGGTTGAAATCTTTCTGAACTTTATATTATCCCCATAGACTGTGAGGAATACAACAGACCCCTCAACTCTTTTGGGCACTCCAGTTTCTCTTGCCATGTGAATAATTTCTAAACTAAGCTCCACTTATTTTCAAATACAATTTTCTTACTGAAGAGAAAGGTGGCCAGTGCTTCCAGAGACTGTGTGCTGTGGCTCTAGTGAGGATACTGTCAAATGTTGCTGAGAGTTTTTTACAATTCTCCTGTTTTATTTTTTTGCTAATAAGTAGCCATATAGACCAAAGTGTTTCATAACAGCCAGTTGCTGAAAGGCTCTGTTCTTACCAAGAATTGAAAGAATACTTATGTTTACACACTGGTTTGCATCAGAAATAGGTATCATCTCACCTTGATTGCTCTTTGCTTGTCATATTGCTGCTGTTTATAGAGATAATTTAGTCCTAAGGGAGATTACAGTTTAAAAAAATATCCTTAATAATGTTTTACAAAAGACTAACCAGAAATTTTCTTTTTTTTAAAAAAAAACAACAACTTTGCCTGTTAAGAGGAGGTGGTGAATAAGGAAGATTTGCCTTATCTCCAACATGGTAGAAGTGCCAGCAGCTCTTAGAATTTCTGCTGAATGTCTATGTATGGTGTACTGTCACACAATCTGTAGTGCAAACTGGTAACTTTCTGTTGGGAAAAATAAGCAAGTGATCATATTGTTTTTTTTAAACCTGCAGTAGTTGCTTGACAAGGCTGACCCAGTAACATTTTCAAATACTATTATAAGATGGTGTAGCATTCAGAGAATGTGTGTGATATGGTTTGGTTTGGTTTTTTCCCCCCACATCTATTAGACTTTGTTGCAAGCAAGGCACAGAAGAGGACTTTACTATTTGCTTTTGACAACTTCAGACTGACGTGAGCAAGAAGAAAAATATTTTCATTTGTGTGGTTACAATTTTACTTTCCTAGAAGCACATCTAATAGAAGAAACTCAGATGTTTTTCACATACTAGACTTCAAAATTCTGTTTAACGCCCATTTGTGTGGTTACTGAAATAATGTTGAAATTTCCGTAGTAAGAATGTGAGCTGTGTTTCTGTGGATCAGTGCTATGTAGGGATGGAAAAAAATCCAGCAGCACTAGGTATGTGTGTTGTTAGAATATCATGGAAGAAAGTTGAGGAAGTAAAGATTGACAATGTTGCCCTTTAAGAAGATATAATTAGGCTGTAAAGTTACAGCCTATTGAGACTTGTGGTTCCAGTTTGTCTCATGGTGCTTCTGGTTTTGTCCTGTGTCTGACTGCAGAATCAAAGAAACTGGTGTGTAGGATTTGATTGTTTATACATAGGGTGGTCAACATCATATTTTTTGCTTCTTGAAGGAAGCTTTGATTTTTTTGAACAAGAAGCAAAATCCTTATGGTGTCTCATGAAGAAAAAACTCTCCAAATGTGTGGATTTGAAGTGATTACACAGTTATCTTTTAATAGGGCGGGCAAAGGGCAGTTTCTTTATTTGCACAGAGATCAGAGTTAGAATATCCTAAAAATAAGGAATCAGAATAGTTCCTATGTAGGCCAGGACAGGGTGAATACCTACGTATAACATCACCCACTAAATGTGAAACTGATGTGCAGATGAAATGCATTTATACATTTGGTAATTTGCACTGACTGTCTTAAATCCTTAGTATGTGTGGACTGTTAAATGTGAAGGCTTGCAAGTTTTTAATGAAAAAAAAAAAAAAGCCTCTTTATCTTTGCATGTTTCTTTCAGAAATCTTCTTCCACTTTTTGATTTACTAAATGCTTCCACTGTTGTTTTGCAAAACCCTAAGATTCGTCTGTGCAAACTCCAGTTTTCCTGTGTCTGAACATGTTCTTTGTGATGCTTGAGTGTCCTTAGTGCAGTAGTTCCTATAGTTGTGATTTATGACAGTGTTAAGTCTTTTGCATCAGTATGACCATTGCATTGTGGGGAAAATCAGATGTAACAGGAGAAAGACAAGTAAAAAAGAATGAATTTAAATAGTTCCCTGAAGGTGTAACTTTTAGGGACACTACCAGTGTATTTTGAATATGTGAGGTTGATAAAACAACATCTAGGATAAGAAAATCAGAAAACTGAGGAAATATGTTTCTTTTCAATGTTTCTCATAAGCCAGTTAGTGAAAGAATTTATTCCATGTGAGAGGAATTCTGCTGATATAACCCTATGGTTAGATAAATACTAGCCATTTACCAGTGTAATACATCATTTGTACAATTTGGTGTCATTGAAGATAAGGATCTTTGCTATTATTTTTTTTCACCTCGCTTCTGTTGTACTGAGCTGTTTGTTGGTTATGTATAAGAACTTTGAATTTACCATGGCAAAAATTAAACAGGTTCCTGAAGAGCTGTGGAGAGAGAATAAATTCAAATATTAATCTCTTCTTGTACATAAATGCCAAGGGTTAAAACACACCATCAAGACATAAGATTACATACTACATTTTAAACATTAAAATAACTTGAAAGAGGAAGAAGAGGAAGATACTGCTTCCCTCTTGCACAGCTTTTGTGGTTCTGAGTTCTGAATGCAATGAGTCATGAACTCTTGCTGTTCATTAATTTGCTTTTTGTTTTTGAGAGATTTCCAAAGTCTGGGAGACTTCTGTTTTCCAGGTACAAATGAAATGAAATTCTTTTCATCAGCCAGTTTCTCTAAACAAAAGCATCAGATCTGTGACATTTCTTTGTGTGTGTTTTGTTGGTTTGGTTTTGGTTTTTTTTTAAGGAAGAAATTGCAGTTTCTTGACATTGTTGATGCCACTGACAGTGCATGGTAGGAGAAATACAGGGACTCCAGGAAAGTAAGTTTATGAAGCACAGAGGAGGTCAGTAGCTGGTCTGGAAATGATGATAGGACTTCTATGCCCACCTCGGAAGGGATAAGACATTTTGTGTGTGGCATCATCTAGCAAACTTGCAGCTATGCATTTTTTTAATAGGATTGAACTATGCTCATGATTTGCAGATACTGAGGGACATGGGCTTGTTTCTTGTGATAGGTTATCTGATTGTCTGACTGAAACAGACTCAATACTATGGAGGCTGCAGGAATTGATGACAGCTGTGCAGTCTAGAAGAGGGCCACAAAAATGGTCACAGGGCTAGAGCACCTCTCCTATGAAGAAAGNCCACAAGCTGGCAGGTGAGGTGTTACAAAATTGCCTCATAAAATGAAATGTTTTGAAATTTTATGTGCAGTTAGCAGATGGACTACCTATAGCTATTAATGCAAAGTGGCTTTTTGTTTCCACTGATACTTTTACATAAAGCTAACACAAAAACTCTAGAACCAAACATCCAGTTTTAATCTCGTGACACCAGCCTTCATACTGGAAAAGAAAAACCAAAGCCAAAACTTGAAAGCATATACATAATCATAAAATCATGGAATGGTTTGGGTNCGGACAGTCTTTTTAGTAAGGCCTGTTGCAGCAGGACAAGGTATAATGGTTTTAAACTAAAGCTGGGTAGATGTACAGTAGGTATAAGGAAGGAATATTTTACAATGAGAGTGGTGAGACACTGGCCCAGGTTGCCCAGAGTGGTTGTGTATGTGCCATCCCTGGAAACATTCCAGGTGAGGCTGGACACGGCTAGTTGCAGATGTCTGTGCTCCGAGCAGGGGGGTTGGACTAAATGCCCTTTAACACAGTCCCTTCCAACTCAAATCATTATTTGATTCTATGAAATAGCCCTTGATGAGTCAGATGATGGAGCCAGGAAACCAAGTACCAGCCTTTTCCCTTTTCTTATTGCTCAATCCATTGGTGCCTAAATTCCCAGCTATAGCCTCATTCTTCAAATGCTGAGGTAAGCTGTTAGAAGCATTTTTCTAGAAAATGGGAATGTGACTGTGANCCTCAAGCCTGAGAGCTGCTTATTTGTGCATTGGGTATAAAATGAGAAGACAAACACTGCTCCCATTTTATATATATGATGGAAATGATAAATGATATTGGGAACTAAGCATGGTAGACTAATAATGGGTTTGTGCAGCCCCAATCAATGACTGGGATATGGTGCCTGCGTATTTCATTAGTGCAATAGTTTGAGGGCAGGTTACTTTGTGTGGCATGAAGAAGGCACCAGTGAAGACTCAGGCTTTGTGTCCAGCTGCGCTGCACGTGCCCGTGCATCCCAAGGAACCAGCACCTGAGTTATAAAGCTGTGCTGNAAGCATTTTTCTAGAAAATGGGAATGTGACTGTGTGAACTTTCTCGGGTTGGCCAAGGAGCACAAAATAGCTGTAACGCGTCCTACCGACAGGGATGTGGGATGGGAACTAAGTGCTTTTAGGTTAAGGAAAGAAGATGCAGGAAGGTAGAGACTAGTTTGCTTCAACCAAAAACTTCATTTGCAAAACAGGAGATATATATATATATATATATATAGTGGTTTGGGTCTTTTTTTCACAAGCTGGCAGGTGAGGTNACCTGAGTTATAAAGCTGTGCTGGCAGCTGCTGAGGCAGCTCAAAATGAGAGATGACGCTTTGTCCGTAATTTGTAGCAGTGGGAAAAAGGATGTGAAAGGATGTAAGTTGGGCACGGAGCACCAGCTGGGATTTGTGTTCCCACGCACATCCAAATCTTAATGATGAACTTAGTCTTTGAAGTTTTCACAAAAAGTACCCAACTGTTAAGGAAGTTAAACATAAATTTGTGTTCTGTAAAACTTTTAATTTGGTAGCAATCACCACTTTGCATTAATTATTAAATGTAACTTAATTTACTTCTCCATTTTAGTACATTTATTTTGGGTTGTAAACATGTTGGTTTATTTATATAAAAAAAGCTTGGTAAAGAACATGCAAATATGATGCATACTGTGCGTCTTTAAATATATAAATCAAAATTCCAATGCAAAGCAGTAGCTCTGGTTGCACTGTAGTAACAGAAGTTTTTAATATATTAAATGCTGAAGAAAGACCCTTCAGATGTCCTTTGGGCATTAAATCACATTTTGGATTAAATAATTTGCCAATCTTATAGTGTTGTTTTTGTTTTTTTTTAACTGAAGTTCAAAGGTACTTTCTATATTTGTAAATAAAATAAATGAATAAATAGCTATTTAAAATCTATTTCTTTGATTCTCACTAAATTGTAAATTTCTCTTTTAATATTCCTTAATTTGCTCAATGGTATTCATACCTCTTAATTTTCCTGTCCATATAAAAAATCCCCAAATAGTGATGTGTAGTAAAATGTCAACTTGTTCTTATGAAAAATAGTGCAATACAAAAAGGTACTTAATAGTATAACAATTCACTTTTTAAGGACTGATAGCTGGCTTAGTATAGGATACAACATTCCAGTTGTTTTATTTTTTTTAAATAAAATAATACCTTACTTTATTTGTATTCCACCAGCATGAATACATTCATTGCAAATTGCATGCACATAAAAGGGAATTTCATTTGTAAACTACATGATCTCTTAACAATAAATAGTATTTGATCTAATACAGGATGGTAGTGCACTTCTTGTTAAAACTGCAAGCTTTTACCAAAATGAAAACCAACTCTTATTCTCCTTATAAATATTGTAAGTAATTTTTCAGTACATGTTTCATACTAAGTATATAAAAATAGTATTTTTTAGATAAATTAAGAGGTTTCATATACAGGACAAATAACGTGCAACAACTAACCACCCTCTACCAGTTCTGTTTGGTTGATTGCCTAGATGACATGCAGCGATAATTGTCCCTTTGCCTTCACAGAACTGACAAACAGACCAGCAGGACCCACGATCACCTGAAGAAAACAGTGCCATGGATACTGTTTTGGAACAACAGTCAGACACTCAGAGAAAACCTTTGCTTCGATGAACAAAAGCCACCCATGGCAGTGCTTTTGTCCTAGACTTCCAGCTGCTCTGACCCTCAGGGTCTTTGGACTATGACAAAAGTCTGCCAAACAGACCAGTAAGTTATATCTGTATACAAAATGCTTTTCAACATGCTTCTAGAATCTAGAAATTGATTTTTTTCCTACAGTATGAACCAGGTAATACCTTTTCTTACTTTCTAGAACTCTGAATTTTCATGTTTGTAAGTCTCCATGATCGCCAGAGAAAAGGTCAAATCAAGCAGTCATGCAATACTCTTTAAATTTCAAACTGGCAGCTGTGGAACGTGCTCCAAGGACCACTTCACCGTTTGTCATTATACATCTATGGCTTGATAATCTTTATCTTTAACATCCCTTGTGCTTGTCACAACGTCTATTGGGAAATCTGGGGTCTGTGCAGAAACTACGCCGGCTGTTCCTTCCAGGCCCCATGACACTGGCAGGTTTTCAAGGCTTAGTGAGCTGATTGCTCCTTGGCTAAAGCTTCCTTCCTCAGATCTGCTGGGGAGCACGAGGTGTAACGATGTCTCTGAAGAAGAGCATACTGAAGAAGAAAGCGTTGCTGAAATAGACTGAAGAGGAGTCAAGGTGTTGTCTGAAGGGGGAGAGGTGCATCCTAAAAATTGCACATGGTCTTTCTCAGTTACCTGATACTGGGAGGGGGAATTGTGAAGGCCTGGCGTACAGTAAAATTCACCATCCATAGGATTTTGCAGGTTTGGTTCAGTTCTTTGGGGACTGCTGCCCACAGATGACAGGTCTGTGTTCCAGATGTCACACAAAGTGTTGCTGTGGCAAAGTTGTGCTTTGGTGCAAGTAAAGTTCCCAGCTTGCATGTGCGTGCAAGGCTGATGTGTAGTCCAAGCCATTCGAGACTGTAGACTTTCCAGGGTAGGACTCTGAGATAAGCTGTGCATAGCACAGAACCCTGAAGACTTCTGGGATGTGAGTAGGTTCTCCAGAAGGTGCATCACATTCTTCATGTCCTTACTTAATTGTGAGACTTCTTGAGTTAAAGTTGTCACCTGTTGTGGCATGGCAAAATATCAGTATATTTATTTATGCAGTCATGTCTGAAATACCCACAGACATACATTTTTCCTTCTAACAGTATCAGCTTTGATCTGTGGCACAGTGTCTTTACTTTAAAGAAATATGTTCTCCTAGTATGTGTGTGGGAAGTAGTCCATCCATCTACCTTACCACAACTACACGTCACACCTCCTGTGGCATACTGAAATAATTAAAGCAACTTAATGAAAACATATGATGGAAACACCATGGGCATAATTCACCTGACTTGAGGGCATAACTCTGTATATAAAGTATGGCTTTAGGGTCAGAACTGAGAGAATCTTCTGTGGCAATATGACATCAATACCTTCTTGATCAATCAATCATTAAATATTTTAGTGCATAAAACTTTTTTGTTAATCATTTCATATCGATGAATGACATAAAAATGAGGTCTTGTGAAATCTTGTTCAGAAACAGACATGTGAAATATACTGCTGTCTTCGTAGTAGAAGAAAAGAAACCCTCCTCGCAGCTGTCAAATGTAAGTAGTAGTTACAGGAAAATCTGGTTTGGGTGGGGATCAGATTGAAAAGTTCTGAATTTGTGTTTTAAAGTAAACTGATACATGAACATTAATGGGGACATTTGTTAGGACATTATAAGGATATTTTGGGAAATGAAGAGCCTAACTCAAAACTGTCCCATTCGCCATCTCTAATGTGTTTGTTTTTCCTTTTTCCTTCCTTTGAAAAAGTTTGTAGGAAGTTAAAATCAGTCAATTATTTTTAATAGCGAGAGATGAACTTATTGAGGGGTAGAAATGAACTTTTGTCTCCATGGTAGTAACTCAACCTACTTTAGGTCAAACCACTGTCATTATTCTTAAAATAGAGTTTCTCTTACTGATAATAGTGAAAATGCTCTGTTGAAAAAACCCCATGCCTGCACACTTATATTCAGAAGGATAAGCCACCTGTCAAAAAGAAAAAAGTCTAATTTCTTTTGCCAATTTGTTGAGATAATAGTGTAAAAATCAATCTTAGCATCAGGACTTGTCCCAGTCTTGAATTTCTGCTAATTGCTCTGGTGCTCAGATACTATTTTTGAGATATCAGCTAGCTCCTAGAGTGCTGTCTTCTCATAAGCTTGCTCTCACACAGTTGATGTGTGATTTAATATTTTCCAGTAGTATGATAGTTCAAGATCCAAAGTAGTTATGCCAAACTTCATTAGAAATTGAAAACCATTTAGTGAGGTCTATGTGGACCAATACTGCTCTACAAATACGTAATTTTCTGGATCATTTAAAACCTTCTTTGGGTTTTTCAAATTGTTAATCTTACCAGATTAAAAATCAGTATCTGTACTACTATTATTTTTTATCTCTCTCTCTATTATTGTACTTCTATTCTTACACAGTATACTATTACTGTTACTATCAATGCTGTACTGTTTCTACTCTCCTTTTTACACCCTGTAGAGATTTTTGAGCAAATGCAAAATAAGCAGGTGTAACAGGAAACAATTTTATCAATAATGTTAACTATTTCACAGTGCTCCAGAAAGTGCGAAAGCGCAGAGATTAAAAGCAAAAGAAATTTTAAGTCTATGAAACAGATATTGAAAGCAGTACAGTTTCCTCCCGAGTGCAAGGACTAATTCCTTGCATAGTGGCAAGGCTGTTCTCTTTTCAGGAGTTCACTGGCTATTGCTGGGCAGTAAAGCCAGATGTACAAATGGCTCCCGCTGTGCTAGCTTTAAAATGATCTGTGAGATCCCAAATATACTTGAAATGATGCTTTAACAGTTTCTAGGACTTGAAAAAGATACTGCAGTTTCCTGATATAGAAACTGGGATTTATACAGATTTAGCTCGAATTAGCAAGAGCTGCTTCTCAGGCTGGTCAAAAGCAATGCGCTGGTACATTTTAAGCGGACTTTGTTATAAAGAAACAGTATCTGTGAAAACAGAGGTTAAAAAAACCCAGTTTTTTTTAAACATGCGGGCTTTAATAAATAATTTTAGTAGTCGTATTTTACATTTTCAAACTACTTGGATGGTTTGCGTAGAAAGGGTAAATTTTTTTTTTTTTTTTTTTTACTACCAGTAGACTACCATTAAACTGTTGTGCAGTAGTGTCCATGCAGTTAGGCAGGAATGGAGGTGATTGTATTTAAACCTTTCCATAGAAGTGATGAAAAGCTCTATATAATGTAAGATGATGATGGTGATTATCACTTTGTTTAAACTGGTATTGGCTAAACAGCTTTCTTTGTTTTTTTCATTATATATTCCAGCATTTAATTTTTTTTAATATTAAATTTTTTATTAGAATGCCTATCTCTCATCACTGTTCCTAGAGAAATCTGGAATAAGCTTCTTTTTTTTTTTTTTTTTTTTTAAAAAAATATTTTTCTGATTTTTTTTTTTTTTTTTAGAAGAATAATACGTCAGTATTTTTTTTTTTCTCTCTCCGTAGTTTACTCCCTTTTCTAATTCAAGCTTCGCCCAGATATCTTCCTACCATAACTCTTTCTGAACACCCAAAGAAGTGAAGAAGAAAATTTGCTTCTTGAGAAACGGAAGTTGCATTTTGCCACAGAGGGAAGCCTCCTGCCTTGCACTGCACGAGGCAAGTCGTCTATTCCCCTGCTTGGTGTTTCACTGAGTCTTCTATTTCAGTGCTGCATAAAGTCAAGGAGATTTTGATCCAGAATGAGTTGTCTTTCAAGGCTCAGATTAACCAGCTGCTGATACTCGGCTTCCCAGTAAGTGCATCGTTTAATGAATGAATGAAATGAGAACTAAGCTGAGACAGACTTTTCACTCATCAGTATCTCTGTGGCCATTGATATTATAGTGACAGATATTAATGATTTAATGGCACTTCAGGAATCAAGGTAGTTGCAGAAGAAACAAAAAATTCCAGTGCAGCTGTGGTTGAGATAGGATTTGTGCAATGATGTAATACTTCTGTTTCAGTGAAATAAATCCAGAAATGTGGAAGATTGTGAAATTGACTTTATCATGTAGGAGCAGAATAAAATTTGCTGGTTGCTCTGCTGATTTGCTAGCCAACTCTTGGATAGTTCCAAGGCAACCAGTCTGTCTAGGTAAATTAGGACACTAAGATTATTGCTATTCACAAGTAAGGGCAAACCGGAAAAGTATAAAGGACGAGATAATTTGAGTGTATTCAAGTCAATAGGGCTCCCATGAAATTCAGTCTAGAAAAAGGGTTCTCAAACTACAGTTCTAACAATAATAATAATAATAATCCTAATAAAACAGTAAGTGGCTAGGAAAGAAGCTGTTAGTGTGTACTGCTGAAAGCAAGCCTGAGGTTGCGTGTATGATATTGGGCACAAATATTAACCAAACAATTTCTATAGGCACCTCAAGGAGTAGTTAAGAGGAAAATACACATTTCTCAAGAACAAACCACAGCAAAACAATGTAATTCTCTTTATATGAAAAGCTGGATTATTAGATAAGAAGAACCTGTAGATGTACTATTTGTCTTGTCATGACTTCTCAGATATTACTGTCCACATGACATTTTTCTAAACCAACTAAGAAAACATGAGTGAGACAAAAACATGAGTGAGATGTAATCACTGTGAGCTGGAATCATATATAATTGGAATGATCAATGGTTTGCTGCCATCCATGGGCATTTCAAGCCATTCTTTTTAGCGATCTACCCTGATCTGGTTTTAATATTCATTTTAGATGGCTAAATAGATTTATGTTCACTTTTAAATATCAGTAATATGAAATTCAACCAAGACAAATGTTAAACATTACATGTGAAAAGAAAATATCAGAGACATGGATATAAGTATACTATTCAGAAAAATATCTACAGAGTTTTGCTGAATCTCACTTTGTAGGCATTAATCATGCTCCCAGGATATATCAACAGCATAGGGAGTTCTCTAGGAATTGCTTAGGTCGGTGCAGCTTGAGATCGTGTGCTTAGTCAGTGACTTAAAAGAAAATGCTGCCAACAAAGAGGTTTAGAAAATGGAACATGTGATGCATGGAACACATGCTGCATGGCTTTCTCTCCCGATTAATTTCTTTATCTCAGGTGCCTTTCCACCAAGGAAAAGTGCACGAGAGACACCACGCTATATAGGACCTATGCCATGTAAGTGCTGTATGTCCTGCTTAAAAAAAAAAAATCAGCCTAAGCTTTAGAGCATCAGCCATTTTTGTTAGCTTCATCTGCCAATAGCTATTAAGCTAACAAAAAAAAGAAAGAAAAAAATAGCTTGCAAGATCTATCATCAAAGTACAAGAGCAGAGAGACACAAAAGTGCAACAAGGTAGGAGTCCTTTGGAAATATGAATGTCAATGCTAAAAGCAAAAAATAGTTTTAGAAATCTCAGCAGACAAAAACCATGTTTTCTTGGTGTTTGTGGTTCAGAAAGCTTTTACTTCCTAATACAAATAATACAAGAATTTATGTCTTGACTTCTATGCTAAATCTACATAACTAAACTCCCAGATGGATAGATTAGTTGCAATTAGTTTTCATCATCAATAAATGTCATTAGCTGCCACATTTTTCTTGACTGAAGGATGTTTTCCAAAGTGAATTATTGGGATAGCGTTGCTGCAAAATATTTTTTTCTCATGTGATAATACAGTTATGAACTTGTTACAAAGATCATGTTTTTAATTACTCTGTGTCAAGGGAGTTCTTTATAAGAATTCTCAAGCTGCAACTTGAACTTCAACAGTACACCCCCTACATAAAGCTGAAGGTCTGATTAACTTTACCAAATTTTGTTTATTGGCACTGATTATAAAATGACTGTTTCCATCGTGTACATACATTTTTAGTATTAAGGAATATATTTTGCAGAAAAAATAATGCTGCTTTTCCCATTCTGAGAATTAGGTTGATTTTTGGCAGCTGGATATTAAATAAGTTTTAAAATAATCTATTTATAAAATTTCTTCAGGTGATTTGGAAAAGAAACGTTATTTATTTAAGGTGGTTCTTTTTGTTAAATGAACATGAAATATACCTGTGAATGCATTTTCTCTGTTCTGAATAAGTGCCAAATGCTTAGCATATTTTAAGCATTTGTATTTAAAGTAACTAAAATTAGAAACTGCTGAATGTCCACAAAGTGCTCCAACATGCAGCTAAATAAAAGGCAATTTTCTAGCACAAAACCTGACTCTATTCATATTTCCTCATGTTTGTTTGTTTTTTTTCAGTTGAATGGGAGAAATGTGAGTATTCTGTGCATTATACTCTCTTAGTACCATAATTGTGGTGTCTGCTGATGTGGTAAAGTACGAAAACAGCCCCCAAATTCTGAAGCCGCAGGAGGCTGCCCTAGAGCTGGGTCATATGTGGCAAAGAAGTTTGTCATGTCTCAGTTTGCCTGTGTGCACTGGCAAGATGTCCTGTATACCTGAGCATGAAATCATGCACCCGTGTATTTGAATGGAGAACATGCACATGCACAATCTGCAAATTATGGGAGTAGAATTATGACCAAAAATTTGGTATTTTCTTATTTTTAACTGATCTGTATTTTAAACAACTACGTGGAATAGGCAAATTGGGTAGGAGATTAAGTAGTCCTATTACACTCCACCTAGCAATACTGAACCAGAGCGAAATTCCTTTTTATCAGCTTGGATCTCATTCAGGCTCAAAATGAGAAGGGAGGTTCGATGAGGGAATGAAGAAAGTGGATTACCAGCTGTGCAGCCGAACCATGGAGCTATACAATAGAAATCTGAGATGTGTTCAAGTTTCTCTCACGTTGCCTAACGCAGCGGCAGTGCTGCCTTTGGAGCCTGCCCTCCTTAGAGGAAGTCTGGGCATCCTTTAGGATTAATGAGTAACAAACTCTGAGAAGTGAAAGTCAGGCTCTGTCTTCGGTTAGCCCCATTTTTAGGTAAGTGAACTTCCCTTTGGTTTATGTACTGAATGTCATATGCCTAAAATACTGCCGAGAGCTCCACTGAATGTCTGAGCTGGGTATAGCTTGTTTTGTAGATTTATCTCTGGGGCGACTATTTTTTCCTTTGCTTGCTAACAACAGACAATATTGAATGTTGGAATGGGAAGATGCATGTCTTTGTTCCCCCAGTGAACAGCTGAAATGTTTTAAAGTTAACTAGTGAACTGTTGTAATACAATTGCCTTTCATGAAAGCCGTTATTTTTGCATTTGTTGATTGACCTCTGCTCTCCACTGGAAAATGTATTAATGATACAGTGTTTGCTGCTGTTGGCGACTTGTGACCTGTTTTCTCATATTTTCTTTTTCGGGAGGATGCTGCATATCTTAATAGAGAAGATTCATTCTAGCTCTGCTGATATTTTTAACTACTTCATAAATCTTCCAGTAATGGTCATCATCGAATGATGGAACGATGAAAGCACTGGGTCTACAAGTGCTGTTTAATACTTAATATAGCAGCAAAACCCCCAAGGAATAGCTAATGTATACCAGCAGGGCTACTTATTGGCTCATTTGAGTAAGTACCAAGTCAGTATTGTCCAGAAACTCTAGATCAGGCATGTCTGAATACGTGTAAAATATGCAATTAAGCAGACTTATATTCATACATAAATGGGAGGACTTGGAGGATACCTATGTGTCTGTGGGATTTGAGATCAGAATGTTACCTATGAAATCTAAAGTTTAGAATTGCTCCTTATGTTTGTTGGGGCTTTTTTTGTTAGGTGTTTTTTTTGAATGTTCTAGTCCATACATCTGACCATATTTTATGCCCATGCATTGTCACAATGAACTGAAATTCTCAGGTATAGAAATTTTTCTGTATTTAAGACTCTTGCTTGGTCAGAATGCAGAACACTGTTTTCTTTGCTAGGGGCCTTCTTAGACAGAAAATAAAATATGAGCTTGAAAAGTAGAGAATACTGCTTCCAAATATTGCAAGGCACCACCAACAACCTTGATCTTACACCAGTTTACACCAGTGTAAATGTACTCTATGTAATGTACTTTATACAGCATGGAGTAAACTAATCTTAGAGACACTGCAAAGTTGAATATAAATGTTCCTAGACCAAGTCTGGTTTGTTTTCCAGAGTGTAGGATTTTCTACAATTGTTCATGTAGCTTCATAGAGCTCTATAATCTTCTGTAAGTTCTATGACGCTCTGTAATCAGAGAAAGATACCTTTCTCTGCTGTGACTAAACAGTAAGTACAACTATTTTCAGACTTTTTTCCAACATTACTGTGTTGTTTGTATCTTCTAATTGCAATATTATGGTCATTTTATCACTAACCAGGCTAGATGTAAATCAATTCACGTGTTGCCAAGAGAAGTCTAAACCTACAAACACCTTTTTTGGCTTCTAGTTTAGTACTTGGCACTCTGTCTTGGCACAGGCACCCGTTAGTTACTCGGTATGAAAACAAAGTCTGTCTCACACACCAAGCTAGCAAGACTCCAGAAGTAGGTGGTACTCTTTTTTTTAAATCTCCAGAGATTCTCTTCCTCTTACTTACAGGACTCCTAATATCTGCTCAACAGACAGACTATAGATGAACCCACTTCTGTCAAAACTCCTCTGGAAAGACGAGAAGGACATGCTGGTGATGACTTCTTTTTGTCTGACAAGATAAAGGCTGACATGTTTAAACAAGAATTAGTGGCTCAAATCCATCTCTACTCTAGGAGAGATCGCAGAAGTCTTGGGAGGTAAGCTCCTCTAATTTCAAGTGAAGTCTCACAGGTAGCACACTATGCGAAAAGGACTGATTCCCCCTCCTCAATTTTAAAATCAGTGAAGCATATTCCGAAGAGTGAAGAGTTTGTCTCTGGGTTTTGGATTCTGTTTCCCTGTGTGGAAGATTTAGTGTTTTACTTCATATGTTCATATTTCTTTTTTTTAATATTAGTGTGAGTAAGCAAGATGACTAACATTTTGTTCAGATATTGTTAGCAGGGAAAAATGGAGATTGTACACAGAGGGGAAAATACCTACATCACTGTCTTTGAGAGGAAAGGGAGAAATAGAAGCACATCCAGAAGAGGATAAATCCTAAGAAAATTAGATACATTTAAATGCTAACCTCACCTTGTTTTTAGCTCTAGGTCATGACATAAACTTTTATATAGCTTTTGTGCACAAAATTCATCTGGGAAAGAGTTAAAAACCCCAAACTGTCCTAAATGTAGGACCCACATCCAGTTTTACAAACTCGGTTCTCACACATTTATCATATTCCCAAGTTTTCTCCAGCATTCTTTGAATCATTGTTAATATCTGCCAACCCCCACAAAAGCTCATTACCTCATTATTAAGCCTGTTGATCTGCTGCTTGGTCTCCTCTGCTTTGATAACAAGCACAGCAGCACCAATTTCGGACTCTGAAAATAATTGAAATGCTTGTAAATAAGTATAACTTCAAAATAGCTATGCTATTTTTGCAATTATCCAATGCTTTATATATAAACCTAGTTTGCATTTGGTTCAAATGAAATTAAACATCCTGTGTTTGATGTTCAGCGTATAATGTATAAGTGTGGCAAATAAAGTTCATACTGCTCTCCCCAGGCTGAGCCTGAAAGGACGATCCTGGTGTCAACTGGGTGACATGTCAACTGTTTTGAAAGATCATAGATAGAATTATTATTTTCCTGTTTGGCTTTAAAAGGAACAAAATGTGTCCTAATAGCTTCCATGCAAAAGGTACATAACTGTGTGAGGACTGTTCACTCATCAAAAGAGAGGATGTTGGAAACAGTCTGAGCTGCACTAGTTGTGTCACTTCAGCATTAGTTCACTGGTCTCCCTCTCTGTCTCCTCCTTTCTCTTGTGGTGTGTTTTTTTTTTTTTTGTTGTTGTTTTTTTTTCTCCATGTTGATGTTTTGTTCTTGTATTTAGTAGCTTCCATGCCCAAAGATTTGGGAACATGTGGCTGATCCTACAATACTGCTGGGAAAATCCAATGCATGAATCTACAGTACTCTTTGCAAGCAGTTTTATCACGACTGTCTGTTAGCACGAAAACAACAAATGGCCTTTGGGACCCTGTTGCATTTCTCTGCAGTACTAGTTGTGGTACTGAAAGTACAGATCTAGGTTAAATTCATATATGCCATTTCTGAGAATTGAAGAAACAAAGGGGAACAAAAAGCAGCTATGAAAACTGCTTTCTCTAAAGAGTGATTTTCCCAGGCAAAACTTACCTCCAATGGTAGGAGATAACCTGGATTCCTGCCTGAGCTGATCAGAGCTGAAGTCAAAGGTTTGGTTTTCCTCATTATGGTTTCCATCTTCAATCCCATCAACAATTCTGTTGAGAAAAATTGGAGCAATGGAGCAATTTCATAAACAGTTTCATAAAGATCACATTCATAATTACATTGTCAAAATTACTCCTAAGGGGCACATTTTTAAGCAATTGTAAATTTTGGACAATATTAAGTTTAGAGAAAAGTAAAAACTATCGTATCGATATAACTTTTAGTGACTTACATAAACTTACTGATTCAAAGGAATTTCACTCAATAGTCAATTAGAGGTAGGAATGTGAGGCCAAACACAATTAACTGAAGTTTCAAAATCATGAGTTGTGTGTCCTAACAAAATCTGTATTGTATATAGTTTTTCATATCTGTTGCCATTCTTTCATCTAAACAAACTAAAGATGATTCTCTATGTTCTCGTGCAGTTTAACTCTCCCTGCACACAACAGTCAGGCTCTTATGCTAGTCTTACTTAGGCAGAGCCTAAGCCTAAATATAATATATTTATGAAAGCATTGGTGTAAACCACAGTCAGAAGTGTTGTTGCCATGCAAACAGCTATTCTCAAATTTGCTCAGCCTGAGCTAATTATTTTTAGCCAATCTTGTTTGTAAATTGAGTATAGGGAGATGTATAGACCGGCCCTCAATGTTCCAGTTACATTAGTACTGGTATTGGCTCTAACTACTATAAAAATAATTTTTGTCAGTTATTTCTGCTTGTGCATTGCAGTTGACTTCCAATTTGCAGTGTCGAGAAATCCAAAGTAAAAAAAAAATAAAAAATCATTTATACAATAATCACATGCTGCATACAAAGAACAGAACAGAGAAGGGGAGGAATCAATAGACATTATTAAAAATATGTAATTACGGATATTTTTTGTTCTCATCTATAATAAATCGTGCTGTAAAGAGAACTGGAAGTGACTCAGAAAATTGCCAGTTGACAGGCGCGGAGCATCAATTTCTTGTTTTGTCCTGGTACAAGATTAAGAATTTGTCTTACAGTAGGCAGATGACATAAACACTAATCTGAAAGGGCTAAAGCAGGCAGTTCTTGGCCTTGTGATGATGGAAATTAGACTTTCCATCTAATAAGGATATTCTCAAGCAAACCTCTTGACTGGAAACATTTAGAAAAACAAGAACAGACAACACAGAGATATCTGTGATTTATTTGGCTTATAACTTAGAGCTCTGTGCACATACCATGTATTCTTTTCGTTCTTGGCTCTTCATGTGAGTTTAGGGCTCTGTGTCACATAGGAGTGTTCCTGATGCCAGCTGATTGTTGCTAGACTTCAGTGTAATCTTAATCAGCCTCTGGGAGGAGATGAGACTCAAATGTGGTGCTTGAGCTGCTCTGGCCTATACTGCTATCTGCAGCTGAAAACCCAAATGATTACTTTGTTTGAAATTTGCTGTAAGACCTATTTAATGTCATCTGGCCTCACTGCTTCAAAAAGCAAATTTTAGACACCAATATCCCTTTTGTAGAGATTTCTAATTATATAAAATGCTAACATTTTAACTGCCTTTAAAGCACACAAGGGAAAACCTACTCAGACGTGACTTGGAATTTATAGATGCTATATTCTTTAGTGTTTAAAGATTCAGGCTAAAAAGAAACCATACTAACAAAAAATAGCTAGTTCTGGAGAGCCAAAAGACAGGCTTCTATGTGGGAAATATGTAATGGGCAAGATGTCCATAACTCATATTTAACGAACTGGCTGGGGAGTGATGTAATCTAGTGAGCTGAAAATGAGGGGACAAAAGTAATTTGTAAGTCTTACCCCCTTCTGAATTAGCTGTTGTACAGCCCTGAATTTTCTCCTGAAGACAGATACTCCCACTCCTTGAAACCGAAAATCAGAAAAGATTACCGTGTGACCTTGTCTGTCCGGTCGATCAGGGCTAGAGTGCGCTCATCTGTGTGGGGCTGAGGTGATTCAAATGCATAAATGCCTCCTCCCAGGACTGCCTTTATTATCACTTACGCTTTCTTATTTTTGACGCGCTTCTGCCTCATAGTCAGTACCCCAAATTGATTGGGATGACTATAGCTGTATCCTAGAAGTTAGGATGCTAGCTGCTATTCCTTGCACCAAGAACTATTTAAATATTTCACCCGGTCTCTGTGCATCATTGCCTTCACTGTGGTGTACAAGAAAAGAATTTGAAGCACCAGTGAAGAGTTTCAGTTGGCTTGTTCTGCTGTGGATGTTTCCTAGAGTAAGTTTTTTTAAGTAGACAAAGTATATTCTCTTGACAAAGTGCATGGACTGGACATTTCAACGGGAGTATTGCCTTCCCCTTACACTGCTGTCCAACAGCAAACAGAAGTGAGGATTTAATTAAGGTCTTATTTTGTCTGTCTGTCTTACTAAGAAACATTTAAGGCTCTTTTTAAAGTGGTTTTAACTTGTCAGCTTAAATGTTCTAATAATATAAATTCATTCTGGGAAATATGAAAGTGTTTTGACTGGAAAACAAAGCCTGAAAACTACATATGTCTTGGGCCAATTTTCCAGCCTATTAACAGGATTATTGTGCAGTTATAAAATTATGAATGAAAATAGGAAATAATAATGTGTGTACCTCTATTTGTTTCACATTTGCTCTTGGAGCCTTGGGTGCCAAGGTCTGGCTGCGTGTGTTCAGAACAACAATGAGCAAGGTTGCATTTCAGCAGAAAATACGAAAGATAGCTTTCCCTGAATGACCACTTGCATACAAATGATAATGACCTTTACTCATAGCTGACCTGAACCAAATTCATACGAGATTTGCGAAAGAAATGAGAAAATATCCACTATGCATTTCATTTTTGTGAGTGTTTAAGCCTGGTTTTCCACACATTATCTTCCCTTGTACTGACAAAGCCAAAATTGGTTTGTATCCTGTTCTCACTTAAAATACAACTGTACTGATCAAATACGTGACGGGGGCTAAGATTTCTGTACAGTCTTCTATGTCCTTTTTATGACTGCATCCTTAGAGACAGGTGTCTTGACAGCATTAAAATATTGGTCAAGCTGTGGCTATTTCATGTTTGCAATGGCAACTTGCTCCAACTGCCACTCTGTCTCTAGTGAATACGGGAAGTTCTTGAACATGTAACATACTTCAGATTATAGAAACCAAAACTTGAACTGGAAGATCAACTGCTGCAGTTCCTTGTATGTGAAAAAGTGATTGTGGTTTCTGTAAAGAACTGATCCTCAAACTCTTGGTTAATAGTTAATTATTATGTTGTGGCAATTTAGAAATAACATACATAAATCAACTTACAAGTAACGTATAAGTAAAAAAATATTTTTCAGTTATATGCTAATAATACCACAATAAACTATTATAAGACTCTTTATGTCAAAAGTCACTGGAAAACAGATTTTCTCAACTCCATGTTTACTCTCTACATAACTTGCAGTATGAGGTTTCCTTTAATGTAAAAACACCCTCTAAATATTTCCTAAAATTCTTAGGCAGTAGTTTTCCATTGTAGTTCTCTAGTCCAGTAATTTTTCTACTTTCACAGCTATGTTGTATTATCATCTACTCACCTTCTAAATTGCTATCTCTCTGATGGACTCTGTTTCACAGTACTATTGTGGGAATGCATATTATTATAGATGGAGAAAATGACACCATAAAGCCAGACTATTCAAATAGTCATTTTCATAATTGATCAATACTTTCCCTTTTGACTAGTAGAAATACTTAATTTCACAATGAAGTCCTAAAGTTATAATGTTCTGCATAATGTTTAATAGTTTCTACAATAAGAGGACTTTTCCTTCTTTGTGGGATGAGTAAAAATATCAACTATTAAAGAAAAATATTTTATAGTGTTACAATAATGATATTTTTAATAGGAGTTACATGATAGAGAAGAAAATAATTGTTGATAACTATTACCTTGGACTCAGGTCAGATGGACCATTGGTGGTCAGTGCTGAAAAGTGTAACTTAAGGTTTTTGTCCTTCCTTCTGGAGTAGTAATGGAGCTCTGTTTCGTGTTTGGCTCTCGAGGGGTTTGAACTGCAAGCACGGATGGGTGAATGAAAGGGCACTGTTCCTGAGGCCAACTGCTTCAAGTTTCTACCGAGGTGGCTTTTATTGCTTCCAGCCTTCTTCTGCTGAGAACAATTTGTGCTTCTTGTACGAATTGGTGAAAGGATGCTGCTCTCTTCTTCTCCCTCCTCATCCTCGTCTTCATCTTCCACAATTGACGGGAGTCTCTTCTTTACATTTCCATTTCCCTTGAGCTCCGTCTAAAATAGCAGATAATACACACTAGTGTAAAATTCAGAGCTTGATGTTGCAATTTCTTCTGGTGTCCGTCTTGGAACAAACCCAGATCTAGCACAGCCTTCATTTCTCTTTAGAAATAGCTCTTGTGGAACTCCTCCAGAGCTTCCCTCAACTATGTCTATATGCGCGTATGTGAGAAAAATACAAATTAAAAAAGGTCACCAGCAATACAGCCAGTGAACTCATGGTGTTATATTTTGTTACCAAGCATGCAATTTGAATGCCTGACATTGGAACCAAGGCATTTTAGAGGCAACTTAGACCTGGGTTCTGTACCTTATGTACTAATTAAAACAACCTAAGAGAACAATATATTGTTTGTTATTGTTTCATGGGAACAAAATCGGTCAGGAGTGCTGAGATACGCCAATATGGAACTTGTGTCACTCAAATATAGTTTCATTTATTCCTGTGGTACAACTTCCTGGATTTATTTGTAGTAGGTGAACAGGCTAAGGCAAAATCAGGTTCCAGATCAAAATTAACAAACTTGACAGATCTCAGTGAAGAGTACAGCCAAATGCAAATTCATGGTTTCAGAAAAGGTTACTAGTCTCTCTCTCTTTTTTTTTTTTT
>VWZK01009225.1:180072-211517 GCA_013396935.1 Baryphthengus martii
TTTTTCTGTTTTTCAGGCTACTCTTCTTAATAAAGCTTGATCAAGGCACTGCTAACTTCAGAGAGATAACCTAAGATGAGCTGATATAGTCAAATTTCCCACATTCAGGCCAACTAAGATGGGTGGAAATGCAGATTTGGGGAATTTATTGAAACATTTAAGTGCCGCTATTAGAATCTGTCTAAAAGTCTTGCATTGTGGGTTTAATTTTGCCGTGTGCTATGGCACGCTTCCACTGAATGATTGCTCTTCCCTTTAGTATACATTGACAGATTTAGTGAACTAGGTCCTTTCCATCTGAGATGTAGGGAAAGGTAAGAATTTAAAATAGTGGTGAAAGCCCTGGCTAAATAAAACATAATAGACGTATTGTCAACCAAAACAGTCATCTGAAGGCTCCCATGATGACCAACTTGTACAAGACCTGGCACTGATAGAGCCTATACTGTACAGAGAATGAGAGTTACCTGGATTTAAACCTTTGGCCTGGCTAATCAGGTATTTAAAATGCAGGTGCTATAGTAGAATATCCAAATCTAACACTGGAAGAAAAGATCATAAACTGTTACTCATAAAATGGACACTGGCAGAAGTATCTGCAGGATGCTATTTAAAGTGTCACTCCAAAACCAGAGAAGTCAGTTTGAGATTTTCTGGCTTTGCACTGGCCGTAACTTTACGCACATTTCACAGTTAAGCTTGGTATATTTAAAATGTGACTGACATACCTGAGAGAGCGTAGACTTGTTTGATAATTTTGATATTATCTGAAAAAAAAACAAAACAAAAGAGTAGCAAATATGTGCATCTGCACAGCATTGGCTTCCAAGAGCACACAAACATCTAAACCAAAACATTTACGTCGATACAAGAAAAGAATCTCATGATAAAACAGCTGGATTAAATTAAATGGTGACAGCACTGAACTAAGGACACTCCTTGGAAACAGATGCTGAGAAAAAAAAAGTTTTAGTTTTATTAAAAAGTTAGTTTGTGCAAAAGTAACATTTTATTAAAAACTTGAGTCAAGACTCCAAATGTGTGAACGAATATGGGTGGGTAAATGTATGCCTGATGGGCTTCAGTACTGGTTTGCTGGAATCCCATGCAGGAACACTGCTCTGCTTTGACCTTTCATCTTTGTAGCTTTAGCTCCTGTGCCAGCCTAGTCCGTACGTGTAGATGATCTAACCAACTGTAGCACCTTTGGGGAATTTTCAAAGACAGTGATGGGACTAAAGCAAGTAACAGCAATATCATCACGAGGAAGACACGTGCCTAACAGCTGTTCAAGGCCATGACATTTTCCTTTCTTGGATTAAACAGAAGGCAAAACAAAAGAAAGGTAAGAAGAAAAAATCATGCAAGTTTAATGTGTAACTGCTTCTAATAAAATCCACTGGAACTGCTGAATAGTATCTGTCTTCACCGTGACCATGGGCAAGTCTCTGCCGGCCTATATGCTGTATTTCTAGGAAAATTTTAATCTGCCAGGTAGAATTTTTAGCGGTGATTTTCAGCTTTCCTAAACTCACATGTCAAGATAAAAATTGCTGAACACCCATCAATTTTAAATCTGTAGCTTCAGTTCATTTTTCTCCAAACTCAGGTAGGAGTTAAGCCTTTCTGGAAGTCACTGGGACCTCCCAGTTTGTTTGATAACTTTGTGTATTTAGGAGTTCTTAATACTTTTAGGCACAGATTTGGAAAAAAAATAATTGTATGGGTGGGTTTGTTTGTTTGTTTTTCTTCACAAGTCTTTCAGGTTCTTCGTCTGGAAGAAGTAGCTGGAGGACAGGTACAGTCTGCTTCCTTATTTTAAAATCGGGTTTTCCCCCCCCCCATTTCTAAATAAGGAGTATTTTGCTTTTTGAGTGGCAACTTGATCAGTAGATTAACTTCTAGTCAATTCTCCCAAAGGGGAAAAAAAAAAAAAAAGTGCAAACTGAGGACACATTTGGCCCATAGGCATATTCAGAGTTAAAATTTTGAGGAAGACAGCAGATGCGCAGTAATGATGAAAGTGATTCTCATGATTTCCCCTCAGGGCAAGATGCCATGTCCTGACATATGAAGATACCAGTAGAAGTGTAAGTATATAAGATCATTAAATAAGAGAGCCATCATAATTTCCTTCCCCTGAGATGCAATTTGTGTTTTCTACCTACAAAGAATGTAGAAAAGCTGAGTGTGTAGCTTTTTGGAACTCTAGTCAGCCTTGATACTCAAGAAATTCTGCATAGGTTAGAAACTAACAAGATGGACACTCAGGAAGTCAATAAAATTGCTTCAATTTTCAAAATACCATGATCTAAAACCAAACCCAGTGTCAGAGAAATCCAGGATCAATTTTGCTAAAGGAATTAAGATAGTGTGATTATCAGTGGAGCCTGTCCCTGAACACTTACTATATATGCAGTGCCATGCTGTATATACAGTATGCATGTATATAGTTGTTACTACCGTCATGTTATGATTTATTACAGCATTGAAGAAGTGCTCTGTATGTCTTAGGAACTGCACTTTCAGCAGAGCTCTAGTTACACTTACATAGGCAGGTTCTGTAGCCCTGCTTTTACTGACTGAAGGTATAGATGTCTACAAAGAAACACATGCTAATATATTTGGATTTATAATACTAAAATCTTTGCCTGCATCTGTACATAAATGATTTTTGGCTTTCATTTTTATGTGCTTTCACATATTTGAACAGAGGTCCTTTCCAACCTCAGCTATCCTATAATGTTTAAAAAAAGTCGTGCTAGAAATGTTACCAGCTTAATAAAATTGAGAACACTTGTGGTGATGTAGAATGCCTACTTGATACACTAGTTGCACTGGTTATAGACAGTTTGCTCAAGGACTACATCATAAATATTTAATTTCACGCACTCAGACATGGTCATTACATCTCAAGGTAGTCTGTACCTTCAGAACTAGTGTTCTTAGAAATTATGGTAAACTAGTCTCTACACAGAATAAGAAAAGGTTACTGTAAGAATGCTTTTAAATTTAAGGCCATTATCTGGTTGTTGCTATATCAATGCAAAATAAAAGCAAGTATGAAAAAATAAATCTACCGTCCACATTCACGCCATTTTAAGGTTAAGATATATTAGGATTGATTTTATTTTCCACTTTTTCCAATGTAGAGACAGAGATATAATATTAATATTGTAAAAGTTACATTATCACGTTTCTTAGGGCACATTGACGCACGTTGGAAAAAATGATCATCTAGCATCCCTGTGTAATTAAAATAGAAATATGGTTATATTCCAAGGCAATACTCTCTGAAAGCCAGGAGCTTTTCCTGGCTAAAATTCTGTCTGACACAGTGTTTTATACCCTCCTCATACCACAGCCTAAAAACATCAATAAGCTGCTTTGCTAGCCTGGATTGTTTTTGAACTTGTAACCCTCTGGTTAAGCTTTATAATCTGATGCAGAATGCAATAATCTCAGGAAGTGAAACAAAAGAGAATGGAGTGTGTTTAAAATGACTCAAAAGCTAAAATTAGACTAAAAATGTTGTTAACTTATTTAAATATTTTAATTATAGTTACAAGGAAAATTGTTTTGTATTTGTCAAGAAAACGCTAAGGTCCAACTGTGAAAATCCTAATTACATACATTCATTGATTAGTCTTGTTATAAGTACTGTATAGCTAATAATCACAATTCCTTTCTCAACCCATTCACAAAAGTAAAGGTGTGACCACAGGGGTACGAATTCGGGGATGGGTCGCATATACGTAAAATATTCCCCAACAAAACTGAATAGGTTATCTTTCTCTCCTCCCCTTTGGACTCTTTGGCATCTTGTGGGATTCATCCTGACAGCCAATCATCTATTTGTTTTAGGTGTAAAATGGAAAAGACTTGTAAACCCACAAGAATTAATAAAGAAAAAATAGAATGGAAAGGATGCCATAATTGCATCAATAAGTTATGGCGAGCATAAATCTTCTAATTGGAAAATGACCACGAATCAGAAGAAAAGACTATTAGACAGAGACAAAACCAGACAATATGGGTGTCTGTGTGTTGTTATTTAAAAAAAACTAAACAGTACAATGACTAAAGGCTACAGAAATGAAACACGAGCATACCAGCAAAAAAAAAAATCTTTCAGGTAAAGATACTAGGAAAAAAAATGAAAAGGCCACCAAGCCTGCAAGAGAAAAGGCATACCAGTCTGTCCTTTGGTTTCCTTATTGCATTGTTTCTCAGCAGTGTACTATGTTGAAGGATATATTTGAAACATGCTGGTGAGATGATAATCTTGAGGGGTAGTGGGTGAACTGCTGGCTCAGAGGCACCACATATCATGTTCTCCAATGAGTGAGAGTAAAAAAAGCTTTATGAATTAGGAGAGAACAAAAAGGAGCAAAACCCAGCTCGCACTGTAGCTCCAGGTCAGCCCTGCTCCCATGCTGAGCGAAGCAGGTAATTGCCAGGCTGAGGGAGCGGAGGGAGGAGGATATTGCAGCAGAATCAATTGTCTGAAACTAGCACCCATCTTAAACAACCAAAGAACCACCAAAACATGCTTCCTGTCAGGGATACAGGTAGGAGATCTGTGAAATGTCCTGCAGAGAGCCAGAAGAAGACGCTCATTCCCAAACTGCTCATTTAAAATCAGAAATTAAGCACAAAACAGGTAAAAGAACCACTCTTTCCGTGTGTTTGTTTTGGTTTTTTTGGGGGGTTTTTTGTTTTTTTTTGCCAGTGATCATGCCCTTCTACACCCACACAATCTTGTTACTTGTTCTATAGGAATACAGAAGTTTAGCTGTGTAATTGACATTGCATGAGTGCTGCCTTGGTCAGCAGTTCAGCAGCAGGGTCATTTATTTTCAGAAGATGGAGAGGGGAAGAAGGAGCAGGAAGAAGGATGGTCCCAGAAGCATGAATGAAAAATCTGAGTAGCTTGTAAAATATGAAAGAGCCCTGAGCAATATTTCACAGCAGCACTGATTGCAGAATGGTCCACGTTGAGGCAGGTAAGAGACCTGCTCCAGTGAAGACATCAGGAGTCATGTCTCAAAGTTAATTACATTTTCAGAGTTTTATAGTTATTTTAGGTTTTGACAGTATGAGGAGCATCTTCATTCCTATATCGTAATCACTGAGAAGATGAGAAGTTTGCAGATTCCATCTCATATCAAAAGAAGTATAAAGGAGAAATGAAAACAGAGTGGCTGACAAGCAGAAGGCAGTGAATCTACAGTCATCAGTCGCTTACAGTTTCTAATAGAACATGGGAATTTGTTTTGTGCTACTGTTGGGTAATAAACAGGAATCTAAGTAAGTTGGCTATTTGTTTGTTTGCTTTCAGAATAATCATACAGATCAAGTATTAGACTTCTGTTGCTTTAGGTGAGTTATTCACTTCTATATTCCACCTGTTGTAATCATTATTGTATAGAAACACAAAAATTGCCATTGACTGGTCTCTTGTTTTGCAGAATGTCTACCTGCTGTGCCACAGACAACAAACACCAGTGAGTTACAGCTGCAGTGACAGCACAGACCTTCTGCCAGACCAGCTACTGACGCAAAGTGGGTGCTTAACTGCATGTGAGTTTGTTTAAAAATGCCAAGTTTTCCTCAGAGTTATGCAACCCCACCTAAATGTAGGGCTTTTTAACTCTTCTAAGGTAAGCCATTTCTTATTACACAGTTTCTGGGTAAAGCACCAAAGCCCTCTTATCTATTAAAAAGTTGGTTGGAATTATTTGGGGAAACTATCTATTCTGAAAATACTTGGCAAGTCCTGCAGTGTACATTATGAAATATGATCTAGGCTGGGGTAGAGGAAGTATGACTAAGTGTAGCAGCGTAGTAAGAGCTGGTTTGGAAACTAATTTTTTCAATGCATAGTTTTTATTATAAACACATAGGTAAAACCAAGAAATAGGGTTTGTTTGGCTCTGAAAGTGAAACACATCAATAAGCAATTATATGACTGAAGATTCTATCAGGTTTTCTTATCTTGCAACACTTGACAAAATTAAAAGCAACTATTTAAAAAATGCTTATTTCTTCTTTAATATCTCTAAAACTGCAAATAGGATAACTTTGATTTTTTCTTTAAAGCAAAGTACTATTTATTATGCAGACAAAAAGACACATTAAAATCAGAAATGTCATACTATTTCCATTGTTGATTCATAATGGATAATCTAATATATAGCAGATAATAATAACTTAGAAGGAGTTTTATGTTGGAAAGCAGCACTCATAAATTCAACAGGCCTATACTGCAGTATCTAGAAAAAGCATGACTAAACAGGCAAGAGTTAATGTTTGCCAAATACATAATCTACTGGCTGAAAACCAAACAGTGGCTATGCAGATTTACAGCTGAATTTTGTGCTTGCATTCAAAATATTTTTTTGCTATCCTTTTTTTCTATTTACAGGAGCAATGCCATTGGTTGGTACAAAGACAGAAGTCTAGAAATAAACTAATTAAGAAGAAATAAGGTGGAATTACATTAATGCTCTTAAAATAGTTGTTTAATGGAAGAATGAACTAGAAAACTCTGGATATTTTAGGTTAGAATTTGTAGGTACTTTTCTTACCAAGCTGTGCCCTCTGTTGTGTGGTCCAGAGCTTAAAGCTGTTTTCAGCTTTACAAACGATTGGATTGACCAGTTGTCAGGATTTCCAGTAGAAAATGAGGAGCATCTCTTGTAATTTGTTTGGTATTGCAAATAGCAACCTGAGCTTTATTATACTGAAAAAATCCACAACTTAGTCATTAAAATTTAATAAATTCTAAACACTGGCCTCTCCAAAGGACAAGAATTAAGCTCTGTTTTGTCAGACAATGCCTTTCTGGGGGAAAAAATAATTTCTTGCTTCTTGGTTGCCTTGTAAGATTATTTATCTATTTATTTATTTTATTATCAAGAAGCCTGACTAAGCTGCAGTAAAACTTAATGTTCCCAACTGGAAGAATAATCAACCACTTTTCTTGTGCAATCTTTACGTTTCATTGATGCTGCAGATGCATTGAAGGAGGCAGTCCTCCCCCTGCTTCAGAGACGATTTTCATTTTAAAGACAGTAGCTTCTCCTCCTTTGGAGGGAGGGGGAAGGGAAGCTATTGTAAGAGGCAGAAACTACTTTTAAGGCTACAAAAGGAAAAATAGGGTCTTATGAATTATGAGTCCTGGCTACAAACACAAATTTTTGAACCTTCAGCAATATAATTTTTCCTTTTTGAAAATGACACATACTGATAGAGTTTTAGTGAGTTAAAGACTGTGCCTGCACGGGCCTGATCTTCCTCTGGGGCTTCATTACAGCTTGAAGGATGGCAGAGGTGTCAAGGAGGCCTCTGGTACTTTGTATCAGTCTGGCTGTACCCAGCCTCTGGCTTGGTTTTTTGGATTAATAATGATACCTACCCTGTAGATACTTCTGCATGGACACAAGAAATAATCAGAAACGAGAAACTGTCACCAAGCTCACAAACGCGTTGTGCAAATAGTTACCCATTCCGAGTTTCTCATAGGATAATTTAGAGCTATGAACATCTATCTGCTCCTGGTCTCCAAATACATAATACAGCACATGTTTTCCAGGGCTCGTGGATCGCAAAATCATTTCCAGTTTCTCTCATATAATTGTATTGTATGTTGTAAGAACCTTCTTAGGAGTGCTTAGCTTTACCAAATCCGATATCTGACTCTCTCACTGCCTGCTGTATATGTAACCTGTTATTACATAATGCAAAATGACATAGGTGGGGAAGAGTTGGGTATCAAAAGCCGTATCACGTAGCAAATTATTTCATTACTATGATATTGTAGTCACAGACCTAGAGAAATTGGTTGAAACATCTGAACGGTCAAATTGTTTTAATGTTGCAACAACCAAACAAATTAGCTTTTTTCTAACTGTTCTCAAATAATTGAGTACATGTACAAAAACAGTTGAGTTGCTTGAGCAAAATGCAGCAAAGAAGGCAAAAGGGCAGAATATATATAATCAACATAAAGACTTTTATCCCAATACAAATCTTGCTGTGATGAAAATACATAATAGCACTGCCAGCGACTGAACACACATTAATGGTTATAATTATAAATCACTTAACAATTGCTGGTTTTAGAGCTATTATGAGGCACCATTGAAACTTCATCTCCCTGGTTTTGCGTCTTTCTCTCTGTTACTCATTACAGGCTGAAATAATTACACAATTGCCAGCTCCTGCACTTAAAATCCCCTGAGCTTTTCTGAAGACTGCTTAAACAACACTTTCAATCTTTCTATAACCAGGCAGCTACAGTTTCAACTTGTTACTGGGAAAGCTGGTTACAGCTCCTCCTTGTTTTAGTGAAAAGTGACATGGCCATGGAAGTCCTGGAGCCTCTTCCACCACTACAGCTTATTTGGATTTTAATGCAGATAGGGCATATCATTATATACACTCTTAGACTTGCAAATGGACCAAGGAAACACGCTTAAAAAAATCTTCCTAAGAATGTTTTGATCTGATCAATTGGTAAACAATTCATGTAGGCAACGACTGAATTATCAAACAGAGGCAACGAACGGGCCTTTTACCATAACCCGTATATTATGTTTTTACGGTGTCAAAATGACGAGAACTGGCTGAAGTAAACCGGCTAAACATCTTAAAGGTAACAAGAACTGCAGAGACCTTTAGAGATACTTACATCACTTTCATGGCCTTCTCTCAGGTTGTAGGTGAGATCATGCTGTATGTCCTCAACAAACTTGTGAGCATACTCTGGGTAAAGGTCAAGAACTTCAAAGAGACCTTTGAGGATAATGCACTGGAGGTCACAGTACGTTAGAGCTTTAACATCTGCATTTGTTTTAATAACTTGATCCCTAATGGATAGGTTTGCTCCAATTAAATCTCCTTTACCTAAAAGAAAATACGAAAATAATCATCTTCAAAGCACGAATGCTTTACTTCTTTTTTTCAATCACAGATTTGTTTGACATAATTGCTAAATCTTAAATCCCACTGTTCATCACTGAATTACTTAATTAAGCATCTAAAGGACCTTTGACTAAAAACTTACTTTTTTTTGCAGGTGCAATCTTATATCCAATTAATTGGCGGTACAAAGACTAATTTCCAGACAGGTAACTACCTGATCTCAGGGAGCAATCAAGTAAATAAGTATAAAATCAAGATTTGCACTAGTAATTAATAGCAGGTGCAATTTTTTTTTTTTTTCATAAAGTGAACATTATGTTTCTAGGTTGTTGTTGGTGGTTTTTTTGTTTGGTTTTTTTTATTACAGACTAATGTGAAGGTAGCATTTTAAGAATGACAAGATGAAGTGTAGATTGTCCATTCAAATGATCCTTTTACTTGGAATGTGGATTGTAAAACATTTGGAATCTGAGAGCTATGGCCGCACAGGTACACTTGATGATGTATTTTGGTTATATAGGCTATTAATAGCTGTGTAGCTCAATGGCACTGCATCAAAAAAAAAAACCATAAACATTCTTAAGCTGTTTCCATTTATAGGCAAGACTGCTTAGAATACTGGATGTATTAAAAGCCACAACTGACCATACTGAAGAGCAAAAGAGAAGGCAAAGAAAGGATATTAATGCTGTCTTCAATAGCCCAATGGAAATTGCAGAGAAAACAGCTAAACTTCTCTTCAGGGTGTACAGTGTGACACAATGTACTGGGCACAAGTAGTAATAAAAAAAATTGTGATAAGAAACTGGGAGATGAAAGTCCCCATGAGGCTAGCCAAACACTGGGACAGGCTGCACAGAAAGGCTGTGGAATCACCATCCTTGGAAATGTTCAAAATTTGCCTGGACATGACTCTGAGGAAGCTGAGCTAAATTGGCCCTGCTTTAAGCAGGTTTAGGTCGAGTGGCTTCCAGAGGTCCCTTCCAGTCTTGCATTATTCTGTGACTAGTAAGTAATAAGTGAAGACTGTAAAATATGAAAATCCACACAGCATGTGATTCCATCTGGATATTATGGAGGAAATAGTGAACTTCAAGGGTAAAGTTAAACTAAGCAACAAAACACCTCTGAAGCTGCTTAAATAAGATAATTTTATACTTTAAAATATTGCTTGTCATTTTTTTCTGTTTACGTGGAGCTTGAACAACTTCCTCAAGAGAGCTTATCATAAACAGCATAGGGAGGGATTTTCTTTTATGCTAGGAATGTACGTACTTTCATGCTACTTTGGAGTTTCTTAAATTGCAATTGGTATAAATGAGAATTATTTATTTAGGGAAGCGTAAATCTGATAGATGTCAATAATATTTGTCATTTCTCATCAAATGGTGCAATGCTTACATAATCAAATACAGTGTAAAGCTATGCAATAATTTACTTTTTATTGTTAAGTGTCAACAAGTCTCTAGATTTCTTTGATTATATTGAGCAGAGACCTGGCACTGGATAATCTATTGCTGGCTGTGTAATTACAGAGAAGAGAAAAAATATTTCAAATATATCTTTAAGCATCTTAGTAAGAAACATTTTAGGCTTACAAACGGTATTAGCATCAATAATGCACAAATAATTTGCAAAAAAATATTAGAATTGTATTTGACTGTTGTTACAGTGTTTGATGAAATGATGTCAGCCTGAAAAGCACTACAATTGATCTGGTAATGCTGATGCATGTTTCTTTTGAAAAGCAAATCATGCAGCAAAGGCTGTAAGTAGTAAGCTGAAGTTTCACGTAGAATTCCTGCAGTGGTGAAATGATTGTACCTTGAGTACCAACATTCGTTACATAAACAGAATAATGTAAGTTATTCTTATTCTCCAATGAAAAAGAGCTACTAAACTTATTTATACATCTTTATGCAGATACATCTGTTTGTAAATATAGCTGGGACACGCATCTCCTTATGGATATCTTTTAAATTAAGGCTAGTATTTTAAAATAAATCTAAGATGAATGCTAAAATAGTGCATACCTGTTATTGAAGTATATTTTCCTATATCCTGTCATTATTAGATATCAAGTCATAGTCTCAAGAGGAACCAAAGAGCTGTATTTAATGGGAGCATTTCATTGTATTGTTGCTGTAATGCTTGTTAGTGTAAAACGTTCAGTAAACAAAATCCAACACATTAGAACTAGAATCGCGACAGAACTATAAAATAGTGGCCTGGGAATGGTAAGTAACCCGGCATTGCCAGAAAAAAACCTGCTCTCTTGGATTTACACCACATCAGCAACGCAGTTTCTCATAGGGACCTACAGGTTTGATGCAATCACCTTCGGCTGGTGTTAATTGGGTTTAAATGGTGAAGCTCCCATTCACTGCAACAAAACATTAGTTCATTGTGTCGTGTTTATGTTTTTGCATTACAATTTAATTAGCTTCTCTCAGAAATCCATTAATCTCTTTCTTATTGTTTCCATTGTCAGCATTACACAACGATGCTTTCATGAGCTTTTTCAGAAATGCCTAGAAATGGAATAATAACGAAATCATAGTTCCAATGGGGGCAGCTCTTGAGCTTTTGCTATATTTAAGCATGTGTTATTTCTAAGCTGTATTGTATAGGTTTGCTTTATCTGATACAATGAAATTGAGGCATTCAAAAACTTCATAACTACAAATAAGTGGCAGAGTGATGTGGACTGTCAATCTAATGGAATTTAAGAATTATGAAACAAATAGGACATGTATCACATTTACATTCTAAAAAAAGACCAATCAAATGCATGCTAGTAAAATGAAGGAAATTCAATTACAGCAGACCAGAAGCTTGCATTATCCTCAGTCTTGTGCAATCCCAGAAAACAGGAAGTAAAGCAAAAAAGGAAATGTTCTTTTTAACTCTGCTTTATAAGAATATTAAAAGTTATTAGAAAGAAGAGTATGTTTAAATCTAAAGAGGTATTAAAATCATAACATAAATTTTACTGTAAATGTAAACAATTATATTTTGCTTTATCAAAATACTTCATAAACATTAACTCAGACAAGTCCAATCGTCCCTTGGCTGAAAATAAAGGGAATTTCTTTTGGTTTGAGGCTAATCACTGAAACATACAGCTAGAGATGCTTAAACCTATGTAAGTCAAAGCAGTCATCTAGCAAATAACTAAACAAAATTTACTAGACCAGAACTTCTGGCCTTTCTCTGTTCTGATCTATTCAGCTAATGGCTGGCAACATCAATTAGCTTGAAGAAGTAACTCTTTGGGGAGCAGGGCCAAGAGTGCTTGCTTTTCATCACACAGATGTCCTGCAAAGGCTGTTCTGCAGGCATCAAAGGGTAAGAGTCGGCTCACATTGCTTGCGTTTGTTTGGAGCATTAGTGGGGAGCGCTGCCCGATCACTAAGTTTCATGAAAGATTTAGGAACTAATAACCAATGTCTTTTGAAGTGTCAATCCAGTCATGAAATTTAGTTGAAAGCAGCAATTTATATCAAAAGCCAGCAAGTACCTCTTTACATGCAAAGGAGAAAGAGTATGAAAATGAGTATACAAGTAAAATATTGCACAACAAACATTCTAGCACTTGAAAGCTCCTTAGGGCAAAATTTAAGGAAGTTTAAACAGAATTAGGAAAGTCCATAGACTATGAATAGCAGATTAAAATTGAAACAAATTCTATTTTATCTCAGACTACTAGGACATGCTAAGCCATCAGTTAGTAGTGGAGGTCCTCCCACACTGGAGGACCATTCTTTCTCTTTGAAGCTATGACTATGAGCATACCAAGAATCGCCAGCACCGTGCTGTCCTTCAGGACTTCCATGGAACCTGAGCACACAAAGTAGATTGCTTGCAGGGCATCTCCCTGCCGGAGGAGGTATTCCCCGGGAGCACAGAAGGAGGTTTTAATATGCAGAGACAGAGACCTGAGGCAGCCACGGCTGGCACACTCAAAAAGGGAGAGCTGTAAAATCTCCTTGTTCAAGTGCATGGTGATGTCTGAACGCAGCTCATCTGGGAAGTCTTTTAAAAGCTGTCAAAAAAAAAAAGGGAGAAAAAGAAGTGAAAAAAAGAAAAGGTGTAAAATCTGAAATACTGTCTCTCTCGAGGCTGCTGTTGTAGTACAGCACTTTCAGTGCAACTAAAAGTGCACTTTAGAAGCTGAAGGTGATCCTTAACCAAATCTAGGAAAGCTTTGACGTCAAAGGGGGTTTTGTACTTTTGTAAATCTTACTAGGCTCCTTCTGTTGCTAGTAAGCTATTGAAAATCCCAATCTTTGTGCTGTGCACACTACAAAAAGAATTTATCAGGAAAAAAAAATTGTTCTCAAACCCCAATCTTCCTGCTTATTTCCACACTTTATCTTTAGAGGCCACTGAGTTTTATAACAACATACATAAGAAGAACTCTGAAGGGAATGGATCATTCAGCCAACCCTCCACCAGAGAGAAGCTGTTATTTCTCCTGGAGTATAGTAATACAGGACACGGATAAGTCCTTTAAAACAAGCAAGCAAAGACACGACCAGAAATCTATCTTTTGATTTCACTCTAATCTTATATTCTGTAGTATTTAGAAACATAGGGAAAGGAGTAACACCAAAACTCAAGGCAAACCACTTGTTTATGGTATTGTAAAGAACGAAAGAAATTGAAGGAGGGAGGAGAGAGCAGCAAAAAATGTCCCTCATTAAAAAAACACCTGAAAAACCCAGCAGATTTTTCATTTGGTGAAAGGTAAAACTGTTCTCTAGGATGTTTCTGATGGCATCATCCATGTTTCTGATGAATACCTCTCTGGCATTTTAGAATTATGGAAGACTTTGAATTTTTAATACGTGATACAATGTTCTAAGCCAGATTATTCAAGAGCGTACCCTCTTCCCTGGATAACAGAGCTTTATTTTTAGGCAAGTTCTTTTTTATATGTAATGTCACACAAAGCACAGCATCACAAATGGAAAAATTATCCCGCTTCCCTGACTCTAAGTCCATAGCCAAACCATCACACGCACAACTTCCCCTGTTTGGTTACCTCATTGGAATCAATTCCATTGTTGACAGACCACGTGGTTTGGAAATATTCAAGCATCCTTTGCTTCAGCTGCTGCGGCAGGTGATGGACCCGTATAAAGTCCTTCAGATCCTTGGTTCTTGTGTGGTAAAGGGACCATCTGGAGTACATCCTCTGAATGATGGCAGTCACATTGCCAAACACCAACGCATGCATCAGAGCTAGAGAGGAGAGAAATTATGTACAGGGTGGAGTGACTTGTTGATCATTAAAATGTAACTCTACAGAATGTAAGAGACTTAAGAGAATTCATATACAGTAAAACAGTTACTAGTGGGTACCATTTGTGGAATGAGATTGCAGACAACACTTCAAGCTCTATTATATTCTGGGGAATAAGATGTTTAAAAAGACAAAAAAAATTGTAAAGCAGAAATTCAGGGGTTTTTTTTTTACAAAAAGATATATTCAAACTGACAATCTGACTGCTTACGTTTCTTGAAAAGGTCAAACACGGTGTGAAATTGTTATCAGAAAGTTCTGCCATCCTGGAGTTTGTCTGCAATTAGAGACTGGCTTGGGAATTAAAAAGACCAGAAGCAAAATTGAAGAAATAGTTATGGATACAGTTCGTCTGGGTTTGTCTATGCAGAAGTGTGCTTGCTGGTTATCAGTGGGAAAAATCACTTCTAGATTGCCTGTCATATGATATTGATCTGAGGTGTATATAATGTACACATTTACAAATTGTAAAGCTTGATTATTACTCCCTAAGGGACATCTATCTTTTTCAAGTGCTTGAAAGAAAGCAGAAGACTCCTCAGGAGTGGCAAAGGAATTGGTTGATAAACAAGACAAGATGTTGACCTTGCAGGGCAATTTACAGCAGTCCAGTGTGTGGGGAGAGGCAAGGGGGAACGAGAGGAGGAAAGGATGAATTTTGGTGGCTAATGACACTTTTACATTGTAGAAACAGGCAGAAAATTCTTTCGTTTGAAGTGCTGAAAATGTTTACAGGCTGAGTAAACCACAAAGGAGCTAGTAACAATATCTATGTCTTCCTTGTGAAGAGAGTGCAGAAAAGCACTGCAGTGGGCCACAGTCTGACAGTACAGTGTGCATTCTTCTAGAGGTGATCCGATGATATTAAGTCAATACAAGGCCATTGCTAAAAGAAGAAAAATGAAAAGCAGAGCAGAAAGAAAAAGATCAGCTATGAGTATGAGGAAGAAAAGTAAGCATAATTGGAAACTTAATTCAAAGAATAATCAACTGGATCAACTAGGTGTTGCTCCTGATGGTGCAGTGAATGGCTAAGTCATTAATGACAGAAGCTTGGTCAATAAAACGTGAGGGACTGGTACAACGCTAGATCCAGGCTACTACAATAAAAGATGGCGGCTAGGGCTGAAACAATTCAAGCAGACACAGCTAAACAGCCTAAAGAGATGATGTAGCCTCTTCAAGAATGCTCTAAGCAGTTTTAAAAGTGGGGAGGGATAAAGTATTAGGTGGTGTACAGATGCATAAGTAAAAATCACAAGTGATGTCCCAGCAGGCTCCAAGATTAGGAGCTGGGCAGTCCAGAGAGCTCTGTGATTTTATTATAGGCACAGATATCATAAAAAAAGTTAAAATGTTTTATTACGTGAGAATCTGTCTTTGCATATGTACACTGAAAGACAACTGCTTACTGATGATGACAAGCTATTCATGGCTATGCTAGGCATTACATTGCTTTATCAAATAATCACAGACCCATCCTATCCTATCCTGACTATCCTAAGGATACTCTGATATCCTATAAGAATATCCTGATTAGTCGAAGGTTGCTCTAGATGCTCTTGAAGGTCTCTTCCAACCAAAGGCATTCTGTGATTCTAATTTCTGCAAGAATTCTAGTGCTCCATTCTCTAAAACCAAGTAGGACAAGTTAAAACCTTCTAGGAACTGCATTTCATAAAATAGCCTTTTGTTTTAATGGGTCTTCTAAATTACATTTTTGTAGCTTAGGGAATAGAGGTTCCTGGAAGGAACTGGAGCTACAAGAATGGGCCTCCAGTCTCATAAATACAAAACTGCACAGTTTTTGCTCAAAGAACTTGAAGAATACAAGATAGCACTAGGTATGGATATCTGCAGGAGAAGAGAGTAGATTGGTTAATATCTTAATAGATGCAGGGTATCCTAGGAATTCTGGTCAAATTTTAGTAAGTTTCTTTCCAACTTCAAGAACAAATACCATATAGAATAAGAAAGATGTTTTATCTTCACAATGTTACTTTCTCAAACTATAATTTCAAATTCATGCAAAACAGAAATTAGTATCAAGAAACAGGTAAAAATCAAACAAGAATATTGTAAGTAAGTTATTTATCTGTTACATTAACAATTCTGTGGGTGAGGTTTTTTCTTTTGTTGTTTTCTGGCTTCAACTGCCATTAAGGTTGCAATAAATTAACTTCATTCTTTGCTGTTTGCAGTGACACATTAAAGAGGTACAGACGAACTGCTGATAAACTACATCATATCATCCATTACAACTGAAATTTCATAAAGTCACAGCTTGGTTTAAAAATTTTTAAAAATTTACATCCATTTTTCCTCAAGACATCACTTACCAATAGGGAATTTTAAAATCAAGTATCAGGAAAAGTTATACATCAAAACATCTTTTAAGAAATGACAAGGTATTGTGCCCTCAAGTATACAAACTAGTACTTTAGAGTTTTCTGAGGTGTGCTCCCCAGTCTGTGCTGTATGATGCTAACTCCTTCAAGTTTCCTTGCTCTACTCATCTAATGAAGTAGCATGTACAAAAGAATTACTCAAGAAAATACCTGCAAATGATCCTGCTCTGCTTTCTTACCTGGATAGATATTGTTTACAGGTCTCGAAGATGTAAAACCACTCTTCTACCTGTGAGTAACTTTGCCTTTCAGTTTTCTGTTCCTTCTTACTACACTCAGTCAACTCGTTCTTCACAATTTATTCAGTATGGAAGCATATTAGTTCTACCACTCAGTAATATCAGAAATGAAAACCAAATTGTTATAATTGGCCCGAATAAAAGTATAGGATACTTTCATATTCTCATCTATTAAGTTTGTGAAAGTTCTGCCATATCAAAGTGAATTAAATATTCATCACTGCCTCACACAGGATTTCTGAATAGAAATGAAAACTTCCTTCATTCCAACAGACCCCACGTAGTGAACGCCCCACAGCATAGCGACTACATTGTATTTTAAAACTATAATTTTATGCTACCAGCAAAACCAATCAATGAGCTGCTAGTGTCTTTGTGACATTGTCAAAAATCAAAATAATATTGTTCTTGGATGATTCATTACATTATTGCCACTCAAGACTGGGAAAAATTTCTGTATTTCATTGAGCACTTCTTATACCACTTGATGCTGCAAACGTACAGTTTACAGGTGTCCAAGGTTTGGTTGGGGTTAATTATCACAAACAGCTACCGGCCCAAGCTATTGAGAGGGGCTGGGAGGCGCAACAGCCGGGATAAACAACCGAAGCGGACAATGGAATATTCAATACCACGCTGAGTCATGCCCCTATATAAGGGGAGAGCTGGCCTAGGGTGGGGGTACCTGTTTTCAACTTGCTTCAGCATGTACCTTCAGAGCAGCTGGAGCAGCGAAAGTTGGTGTCTCAGACTGAGGCAGTGCCTTCCTGTCTTCTATTGTTCGCTTTGTGCACCATTTCATTAGTCCTATCATTAGTACTGTTGACCTTATCTCAACCCCCAGGGTCTCATCTATTTTCTTCTTCCAGATTCTCCTTCCCATCCTACAGGAGGGTGTGGGGGTAGGGGTGAGGGACATGGTGGGTGAGCGGCTGCATGGTGTTTAGCTGCCAGCAGAGGTTAAACCATGACAATGGGTCATTCAGCGTATTCCCCGGCTTTCAAGTGCCAAGTTGACAATTTATTTTTGCCCAGGAAAATTGATGGTGCAAAGATGACAACCAGTGCCTTACCAACTACACCCAGAGAAATGCCTCCTACTAGTTCCAGAACTGGGCAACCAGAAAGGAAAATGAGAGATGCAGTACTCTAGTGGTGATTTACCTTTCACATCCACTGTGACATCTTTGAATTGTATAATGTGTACACTACGAAACAACACAGTTGATTTTAGAGGGAGGAAGAAGAAGGTAAAGTGAAAGTTGTAGGTACTTTTTCTAGTGGCCTTGGTTTACTAAGCTCTGCAGGTGCCACCAGGTTACTGGTTGTGCCCTGGTGCCTCAGAAAAAAGTAGGTGACCATAAATGAATACGTGGCTTTCCCCAACACAATGGCTAGGTAATTAAAATAACTATACTACTAAGAGCTCCAAATATGACAAAAATGTTGCATTCTTATTTTAATCTGAAGCAGTGATGTGGGCAAATTTACTCAGTGATTGATAAACTGCTTTTTGTTTATGATTGATAAGAGTCCCCTAAGGCTCACCAAACGGTCCTCCTTGCTCTGCTCTGTTTGCATTGCCTTCTCTCTGGGCTGGTCCTTCAGATGAGGACACGCACCGGCTCACAGTCAGATTCGCCTGCGGAAAGCCCACCTTCCATTGCCACCATTCCCAGGACTACTGTGGGGACAGAGCTGGAGCTGAACGCACCTGTTACCTACCTGGTATGTAACCAAAACCCCCTGGGCCACACATGGCTGGGCTACACTCACTGACAATAATGGGAGTTAGTTTGCATTTTACTGGGTGACAACTGTCCTTCTTTTGTTGCCATAAGTAAGTGATCAAAAGGTTAGAAATACGGCAGCTTAAGAGAATTTAGCTAGTGTAAAGCCAACAAAGTTATTTTCTCCTTTTGCCATTTTAAATTAAAACTTCTGTTGTAGGGGTTTTTTTTAAAGACAGACACTTACTTAGCAAAATTTCAGCTCTTGTTTTACTTGTCTATATCCTCCCCAAAACGTTTACATGATACTGAGTGTTTGTACTTACCCCCAATCAGCATTGTGCAAATGGAGAAGATCTTCTCAGCATCGGTGTTGGCTGAAACATTTCCAAAGCCAACACTGGTGAGGCTGCTGAGGGTGAAATACAGGGCAGCTATATAGGCACTTCTGATTGATGGGCCTCCCAGTGTATTATTCTCATAGTAAGGGGACTCGATACGTTTTCCAAGCTCATGAAGCCAACCTGAAAAACAAAGCATAAAAAGAACTGTTAAGGAATACTGACAGCATGGAAACTACACATTCTGTAAAACAAAATAATTCTAAAAAAAATTAATTATTTAGAAGATGCTGCATTCATCACACAATTCCAAGAATAAAAAGAACATTAAACTGTAGGAATTTATACAGCATGTTACAATATACAGCATTGTGTCTCTGAAGTATTTATTTTTATGTATGATTATGATAAAAACTGTGTTTCTGTATGGAAATCAAGTGGGTTTGAATTGCATATTACAAGTCTAATTAGATAATTCACAAAACGCATTAAGGCACTGAAAAGAAAAAAAAAATCATCACCTACTAACACTGCAACAAGAATGCAACATCAATTTAATTCTTTCCATTAATTAATGCTTGGAAAGCTTTTTGAGATTCTAAGACTAAATTGTTATAATAATAATTACATCTTTGGAGCTTTTTACTTGCTCCTTTTCACAGTTGAAAAGATTGAAACAACTAAACATAACTTACAAAGCAGAATTAATTTTCAAAAGATGCTTCAGTAAGTATTTTCTAAATTGTTCATTTAATCTTTCCTTTCATTTTGCTAAATGAGTCCATGGTGATAAAGTAGAATTAGCTACTGCCTCACAGATATTTAAAAAACAACAACAGACCAATAAAAAACCCCAAAGCAACAAACCAGGAAAAGAAATATGCAGTTTCTCTTTTCGAAAAGGACAACAAATAACATGAATGAATTGCATAAACACAGGGCTTCACAAATCTCAAGGTAGAAAAAAAAAAGATAAAAATCAGATTTGCCTGTCAAGCAGTTTGCTTGGGAGTTTGGGCATCTTTTCTGGATATTGAAGAACCTGAAGTTTATTCTCTCTCCAGTCAGCATCCATTTCTTTGTTTTGGATGAATCTAAGCTTAAAATGGGGGAAATCCCCTTGTACAGACCGTGTTTAAAAGTAGCGTGTTCCAGCATGGCCAATTTAGTTGGGGAAAAAGTATTTCAGAATTTACCACCTACAGCAGACCTGTTGAGTCACGGCTGCCACCGCAGTCTGTCAAGACCTAATGTAAAGAAATGCAATCATAAAACTCAACATCAGGTTTTGAAAGTATTCTAGTGCATACGAAGACCGGCAAAACTGAAACAAGTGACTGAAGGTATTTTAAGTAACTGTAATTGATCCGTGAATAGTGAAATAATGCCTCCCTGGGCTCTAAGTCACTGTTTCTCAGCCACTGTATTCCCATCTTTCTGCCTTTCGTTATCTGAACGAATTTCACATCAATTGTTCCCGTCGGTCATACTGTATCCGATTACGAGTTTCTCCGTCTCAGCTATCAAAGCTGTAACTTTATACAAAACATTAGGGGACTCATTTTCTGACAAATAAATTTTTATTGATTTCCAGAAAAGTTGGCTGACTCCATTCTTTAATATCTAGTTACATGTAAACTGCTTTCTCCTTTACAACATGTTCAAGCTGATCAAGGGAAAAATCTAACCCTACTGACACACCCTTGTTCCTAAAGGATGCAGTACTGCTAGTAGAGGTAAGGTGGAAAAAAAAACAACCTACATTGTTTCACTCAGTAAAATAATATTTCTAATATAATTCTTCTACCAAAGTACCAACTACAATGTTCTAATCTTAGAGTGGCTAACAAAGCAGCACGTCTGCTCAGGACCCCCGTGTCTGAGATGAGTTCAGCACTCTGTGCCCACTTCTGGGCATAACAGGGTCAGACAAACGATCTCAGTCAATATGACGAACGGCTTATTCCTGAGCTACAACAGCAGCAGCAGCAGCTAGCAATTAGTAGTAACTGCTAACAAGGGTTAAAACAATGCGCACTGTCTTTAGCGGTAGGGCATGAGATTTGGAACAGAAAATGTTTATCTGAAAGTGAAAAGCCAATAAAGATATTCCTCTGATTTGCAGAAAAGGACATGTTTACTGCTTCTCATTTCTCTTTTGGCTGTGAGAGGTGATCCTAATCAGGACCTTTTGAAGAATTTATCTAGGATGAGTTTTTCAGCCAGAGTATGTGAAATGGTTCAAGATCTTCCAGATCAACTATACATCTCAGATTTTTTTTTATTTTTTTTTTTTTATAGCACTACATTTATTTTTTTTTCCATTTGGGGACAGAGACAAGATATTGATGGCTGTAAATACTTTCATTAGCCAATGGCAATAGTCCTGAGGTAGCAAGATTGATTAATGCCTTTTGGTTCCCGCAGGTAACAGCTCTCAACAGATTCTCTGGCAAACTTTAGGAATTAATTTCTGCCTGAAGGGCAGAAGAAAAAAATAAATATACCTTGGAGTTAGAGGGAGCTTCCTAGAATTTGGCATTATGAATCTTGTCTGGTTCTGAATGAACATTATCTAGATATAGCTCTGTGATTCTGAAAACATTTTAAAGCACCAATTAGCATGACTAAGATAACGATTTTTCAAATGGAAAAAGAGCAAACCAAGTCCCATTGGAAAAGTCAGCAGGAATTGGATATCTAGCTTCATTAGGCTACTTTGAAAATTGCTGGAAGAGTCTGTATTGAGTTTCATTGACTTGTAGCTGGGAAGAGCTCAAGTACCAGCAGAAACATCAGCATTTAAACATCCATAGATTACAAACTTTATAACTAGATGTAAAACACATTATCTCATTTACTGGGCATCCAGAAACTCAGTCCTCCCTCAGTTTGCTGCTTGCAGAGCAGATACATCACTCCCTATAATTTGCAGATTCATTCTATACTACTACTTAGATTTTCCTTATATGCCAGACACTTAACATACCACAATCCTGTCTGGTACTTCAACAACTTAGAAAATAACTGCATATTCTAATGCATTATCTACAGCATTTATTCTATAAAACAGGCATATTTTTTTGCAGTTATAAATGAGACCAAACCACTCCGGTTTATTCTGCACTCCTGCATCAGGAATTGCAAAGAGGTGCGGATAAGGAGCATCTCTTAGAGCATCCCCGAATGTCTGAAAGCAGGAAGGGTTTCTCCATAGACCAGTAGTGAAGATATTAGAAGAGAAAGAGTGTGACAAAGGTCCACCTTCTCTCAGCTGTGCTGAGAGGGACTTTAGAAATTCCTAGGGGGAAAATTCAGAGAAAAGCAATGGTAAGAAAGCCCACCTGCTCCTACATCATCACACCTTTTTGTGTTTAAACAGTATTTGAATGTAATTTAGGGCCAGAACAGACCTGGCTCTTTCACACTAGCAAGGAAAGTAAGTAGTCAATGTTAGTCTGATAGCAGGGCTCAGTACTAAGCCACTACTCCCTTACATAGCTGCACGCGCCCATCTCTAAATGATCGTTTCATATTCCCATTTTTAAATGGGAGAAAACAGTTGCAAAGGTGCCACTGATCTCAGTGAAGCAAAGATTTTATCTTGTATCTCTCTCTCCTCTGTTTCACTGAAATACCAACCTGCAAAAAAATAAAACTTAGGGCAAAACAGTTGCTAAGATAGAACAAGTTGTTGAATTCCTTTCTTTTTGGTAAAAGCGCTCGTGATTACAGCTTCTGTGAGACAGATTTTACAGGTCCAAATCACTTCTTCAGAAGTTAAAGCACATTTGAGGAGAGGAGACTAGAGCTAATACTATATTTGAGATAAGATGTTACCACAATTCTGTATAACAGTCTAATGAATATATTCTGCCTTATCAAAATCCAATTATCATTCATTAGATACGAAAACAGTAGCTTTGCTTTTAAGATTGCTTCCAAAGAATTTTGCACAGTTATTCTCTAGTTCAAAAAATTCAAAATTTAGAGCTACATAAGAAGGCTAAATCATTTTACTTCTACTGTGCATGACTCCACATTATTGAATAATCATTGCCTCTATTCTCATGGTGATTACTCATTTAAGGTATTCAAGTTGTTCTCAAAATCTCTTTTTATCACTGTCTAGCCAAAATGTTTTTGACATCTGCAATTTTTGCCTGCTAAAACGTTTGCATTTTTTTCCCCCTAAGACTATTAAAACACTAAACAGCACCATTCCTACTGCTTAATCCTGTGGAACATCGCTGTTGTCCTTTTGTTGTCACCAAACCTGATCATTTGTTTACAGTTTTGATCTATGATGGAATTTTGCCTGTCATGTTAGGAGAGGCTCCCAGGTACCAGAGCAGATGGTTTAAGGATTACAGACCTCCAGAGGTGACAGGAGCAATCACACATTCAACCACTGCTTCTGGAGGATTATAAATGTGGCAGACCTTACGACACCAGGTCACAAATAAAACATGAACCAGTCCTTTCTTTCGCACAGATTAGACAAAATATGTACTAAAAATAGAAAATCTCCGAATCCTGAAGGTGTCGATACAGCTGCAGGTTCTAGGAGTGTGAAATGCTCAAACGGCATCACTGCGCAATAGTAAAATGCAGGACCTGAGCTTATGGTTTTCTCAAAGATAATAAATGTTACATGTCTAAGAGGAAACCTGAGTGCACCTATGTAATGTGTCAACAAGCACAGGCTACAAAGGAACAGTCTTGGCCTAGCAGCTATGTCTGAAAAACAGGATTAGCTGCCATTCAAAAGCAGCAAAACCTAAGCGGCAGTGCAGGAAAGTCAGACCAGGAAGACTTGGATATTAGCACAACAGACATAATCATAATGGCTGAATGGCGCTGAGGAACCATTAGCCTTCATCTGCTGCCCTGGCTCTTTATTTTGCTAGCACACTTTCCTGCAAACAGGAGACACCTAAAATGAGGAAAAAACCCAAATATGACAAAGACATGAACATTTTCTTCAAGCACCGAAACTGTGTAAAAATAGCAATGTCATTCCTAAAATAATTCATTCTAACAATACACTTTCTTATTTTTGCACTGTAAAATACGGTCCTTAATGAAGTATATTCTTTATTATGATGGATTTAATTATTTTTTTTTCCTTAATCTAGAAGGACACTTAACATGGGTATGAATTAGACCGATAGTGTAACAGGGCTAGAGGAACATCTACTGCAGTCAAATCCACATAACCACATTTTGTGGAAGGAAATTCTTGACATGACATAGAAAGGAAATAGATTTTACTTCCATCCCACGTACATCGTGTTCAGTATATAACTGAGGGATCACGAGGGTCAAACTTTTCTTCTTCTACAGCCGGTGTTTGAGGAAGACTCTGTCCCTTCTACCTTCAATCCTAATCTGTGTGTTGCTGAATCCAGTTCTGGAATCCAGCTGCTGAATCCAGTTCCAGTCGGGGACTTCCCCAGTCCCTGCTCCACAGCATCAGCGGTGATGGTGACATAACTGCCGTCAGGGGGGCTGGGTTCGATACTGGGTTTGTATATATTTGTATATATTTCATTTTATTGTTACTCTTTTCATTAAAACGGTTTTAGTTTTCTTTTCCAGTCCATAAGTCTCTCTCCCTCATTCTCTTTCTCTTCCCTTTGGGAAGGGAGAAGGGCTAATAGAGAGCGTCAGTTATTTGTGTAGTGGCTGGCCCAGCCCTAACCCTTCCCAATCTTTCTCTTTCCTTTGTGACACATTAACTATAGTTTTAAATCTAACTTACATCTGCTTTAATATCTCTCCATGTTTTTCTTTGAGTCATAGTCCTCGGCACCATTCTGTCGCATTCATTGCACCAGTTTATCCAGATAATGAAGAGTTAACTATGTTAACCTTGTGCAAGTAGATTATACTTAACCTCTGCGCTCAATGGACTTTTAAGTGCCAACAGAAATAAGACACACGGATATTACCGTGATGGAAACTGCAGAACATTTTCTATAGATACACAAAAAACTTTAAACACTTTTGCTCGATGAACACTCACATTATAGACAATAAAAGCCACAAAAGAATTCTTTTAATATGTAATCAAAGAGGAAAAAAATTACCCCTTTTCTATCAAGTACTCTATGCTCTTTCTATTAAGTAGATAAAATCTTTAGAGAGGTCAGGACAAATTTTATAAGAAGATTTCATGCTTCTGAGATGTTCATCTCTTTAAAGCCTAATGCATAAACCAAAATAAAGCCTTCATTCATGTAAGTGCTATATATAGATCATTTAAACCTCCATGTGAAATCATTAACAGCTTGCAAACCATGGTAATGACAACATATGTAATAATTTCAAATGAAAAGAAAACTGATTGTGAGTTTCAAAACTGTGCCCTTCTCAAAAACAAAGCCGGATGAGACATCTTCTCTCCAAAATGATACATGAGGATTCATGAGCAGCAAATCGTAGTCATACTGAAAGATAAGTGGACGCTAGGAATGGATAGATTCAATAAACATGCCATTTGACTTGCATTGCAGAGAAACTGGATACAATTTTTATTACACCTCTTCCCAAATGAACAAATGAAGTAAGAGATGGGCACGAGCCAAAATCCAAGCCACCAAGACACTCCTAATAATGCTGAGATCCGGGCCAGATCTTTGCACCTAGTTCAACACTAATATAGAAGAAACTGTGTCTTTCCCTAGATCCTTAGGGGAAGTTTTTAACTATCTAGAGACATACAGTGTGATAGATATTTTAAAGACACTTAATACCCATGAAGTTTTCCAGATTAAATGCATACTCCTTTTGGTTGGAGCATTTTTAGATATACAAGCTTAACCTTTGCCAGGTCTACCAAAAATTGATTTAATTTGAAAGGCAGCACCCTATGTAATTCTTTTGTAAGGTAGACTAGGATCCTTTGTAAATAAATTGTTGTGTTTCCAATTGAATATATACTTAGAAGTTATCATAAAAATAATTGCATTTTGTAGAGCTTTAATTCATGTAACTCAACAAAGTCACAATACGATAGTGACCCACTGCGTTCGCTGAAAGTGGCGTTTTCACGGCTCAATAAATATTCAAGGAACAAAATAGTTTTGGGAAGAAGAGGTGCTCAATCAAGGGACTAAAAAAATAAAATAATCTAAGATCTAATTGCAGTGTTGCTGGTAACAACAAAAACACAGCTGAGCTCACAGAAGTGCTGATAGCCTGACAATTAAGCTTTAATTATCTGACAAAGCTCAACTCTAAATTGCAAGTATCACTGCTTAGAATATGAAAGTAAAATTTCTGTATTCTCACGATACAATTGATGTCCCCTTGGAGATACTGACAGAATTCCTTTGGGGGAAACATTTAATTTCGTGTCTTCAGCAAAGAATGATCTGTTAAATAATTGACATTTTTATTCTGGAAGGCCACAAGTGCAAGGACAGATACTTCTCCAGGAAGCCTGCGATACACCCCACTGAAGGCACTAGAGGTGCAGGGATTACAATGTCATTGTATTACAAGCTCTCTCTCATCGTCCTTGGGCCTGTGCACGACTTGAAAGTGGTAGAGCAGCAGGCTTGGTATGAAAATGGTATGAAATACTTGTAACGCCAGCATTTAATTAGAAAATAATATTGGAAAGGTATCTTTCAAAAAATATTTGGTTACTCACAAGTAGTTCTGCAGCTCTTCCACCTCATGCATAACGCTCCATAAACACTTGACAAAACACAGCGTACACGGGAGTTACCAACAGCTTCACACATTTCAAGCCCCAGTTTCTACCAGAACCGGACTACGTTCATGCACTAAACACTAACATTTCTAGATGAAGCCCCATGTCCTTTTGTAAGGTTTTGCTCTTTTACTTTTTCTTCTCCTGGGCTAGACAAGTCCCTGAGGACGAGCCCAGTCATAGTTACAGCAAGACCCCAAAATATTTCTTAGGGTGATAGATCATTCATGTGAAATAGCTACTTATATTTGCCTTCCACCATGTGGCAAAATACTCTCTTTCCAAAGAAGTTACTGCATGTTTACGACTATGGTACACTCTGGTGAGAGAGCAAAGGGAGTGACATGAGGGCAGATGTGTCGCTTTTTGAATGGAGTTCCAAGACAGTCTCCAAAAAGCCAGCTGATGTTCTGCATGACTGTAGAGGTTACTATGGTTCCTCCTGGTTCCTCCAGGACCGTGTGGAATGGGAACTGGGCGGCTGAGTTTGTCCTGTTTGGGTGGCTAGCCACTCAGGCTGACTGGGCAGGCTTTAGGTGGGTCATGGCTCTCGGTCCTATGCTGCGTTACTGCCTTCCTGCCACATAAGGTTGCAGGTCGCATCTCTGGGACATGCAACTGGTATTCTGTAGATGTCTAAACAAATCAGAGAGCTGCACAGCTCTTTTGTTTATACTTGTACGAGGAAGCCTCCACTACACCTTCACAAGTCTCAGAGTACAACACAATAAAGATTTCCCTTACAGGAGAGACACTATTACTCCAAAGTGGAGACCTGACTATATTGCACGTAAGACCTATGTATAAGAATTCCAAAAGCTAGCTCAGCAGAACTGCAAGGAACACATTTCTTTGACATTTTATGATAGATCTCTAAACATTTATCCTTACTGCTGCAATAGAAGCCCCAGCGTACACAGTAAGTTCCTGCAGAACTAGGTCATAAATTCCTACAGTCTCATTTATCAAAGAGTAGGTAAATTCAGAAAAGAAATGTACTGGAAACTCTTCTTGTCTATGGCAAGCAAGTACAGCTCTTCTCACAGTAATTTGTCAGATGGCTATATCTGGGTATGTGGGAGATTTAAATCCTTCTTGCTTTTGCAAGCCAGCAGATTTTTTCTCTTTCTCACTTTGTTAAAAGCACAAGATAGGGATATTTTCAATATGAACTTTCCGTGATTCTGGCAGGCAATACATACAAAGCACTATACATAGCTAATTAGTTTAATTAAGCTTTTTCTTTTTACTAGGAATAGTTTATAAACAGCTCTAATGTCATCAGTATATTTGTAATGAAGACAAAGGTCTTCTAATTTTTTTTAGTTATCTGGTTTGTCTCTCCACCCAAAAAACCCCAAGTTTTTTTGTTAAGATTCTTAAACTAAAACAAATTAGTAACATAAGTATATTAACTGCTTTGTTTGTAATATCATATAAAGTTCATTTAATTTTTAGATTACAGGCAAAACATACAAGTCTAAACATATAGCTGATTTAAGAAATAAAATGACAAGCATATCATTAGAAATAAATAAATCATTTGCAAGTAATTTCTTTTAAGGAGATGGTCACGCTGTCACTTCACAAAGAGCCCCAGCATCTACCATCACTGCTCCCGAGGCAAACTGGCTGCCGCTCTCCTTTTCCAGGCTATCAGGTGCCTTGCAGCTAAGCTTGGAATTAGAGACCTTAGAGCTTCTAGTCCATGCGTGCAAAGAGCGTGTCTGTCTATGCCCTCTTTGCTTCTCTGGGCTCCATCGGTCTGTGCCCATCTGTTAGAGATTTTCTTGTCTCGTATTTTGAGTGTAATACCCTTTTGGGCGAGAGTAGCCTTTTTATCCATAACTAAGATCCCAGATGCTGTTGCAATAAAATTAGTGGTAACGACTTTTTTTTATGCTGTCAGCTAAAGTGTTAGAAACCTGCTTTCTGATTTTATGTGTCTGGAGTCCAAATCATGCCAAAAACAGTTTCAGCTACTACAGGTAATACATTCCTGTATTCTTTAAGGATTAAGTATCTCCTCCATAAGCAATAAAAATTACATTAAAATGAAACTTTTATTACAAAATATGGAAAAAACCCAAAACCTAGAAGAATGTCAGCTTTAGAGATGCTAGCAAAACTTTGGGTCTGTATGTGTCCATTGTGGCACAGCTGGTAAATTAATCTCTCCTCTGCCCTGATGTTCTCACCAGCTCAAGTCTCACCATCAGAGAAACTCAGGCTAAAGTCATTCAGTATTTATTTACTTGGCAACTTCTCAGTCCTAACAGCGAGTATATTAACGGTCCTGACTCGGAATCAGCAAATAGATTTTCCCGGAAGCAATGACAATGGTTATCAATACCTTAAAATCTCTCTAAAAGAAAGCATTATTTATTTGCAACAGCAAGATATCAAGGCCTACATTTTTTATAAAAGCAGTGAAATGAGCTTTATATATGAAATACACGTATCTCAGCTGTTTACCTCTAGACTCCTCTGGAGCAGTCCTCTCTGCTTCTCAAAGCTGAGTAATGCAATAGGTGCTCCCTGACAGCTGACACCTGCCCCTCTCCCTGATGTCTCGGGGCAGGAAAAAGGATAAATAAATAGAAAATAGGAAGATAAACAAGGGGCATTTCTAAATGAAAATTGTAAGGCATGCTTGTCCTATAGAAGCAAAGCAATTTTAGTTGGTTTGGAATGCCTATGGAATGCAATATGGGATTCTAACACCCTAGGGTGTCTACCTATGTGATGGGGCTGGAACAGGCGGTCCAACCAAATCTGGAAGCAGCTGCTGTGAAGATTTCAAAACATACAGCAAGGGCTTTGTGGGTTTAAACCAGATTGAGACACTGTCATTTGAACAGCCAAGCCATCAGCTTTAAAATGAGTAGAAATTTTTGAGAAATCCTAACAAAACACCCTGTTACACCAATGTGTCATAGAGAGAAATGTTTTAGTAAACTGGTACAAAGCTCTCCCAGGAGGGTACCGTAACCCTACAACAAGCCACCCAAAGAGAGGGAGGCCTCTCCAGCCTTGCTAGTTTTCAGGTACAATACCATGCAAACACAGGTAGACACTCAGAAAACTCAACACAGCTAGTTTTACCAGTTTGGATCAACAATATTTGAGGGATTTCTACGTTAAATTCCATTACATGAAACATACACACCCTTCAGCCCCTCTGAAAAGGGCTTGTAACAGCCCTGCAGCCCAATGTGAGGCACATAAACCTCCAGGAAAAGGGTCTCAAGGCAAAACCCTATTTCAGCCTTTCCTGCTGGGTCCACTCAGATGTTATACAGCTCATTCTGCACCTCAGTCTTCCGCCACTGCCCTAAGAGCTAAGTCATTCACTGGGAGCCAGACATCTAAGTGCCTTTAAAGGCTCTGACTGCCAAGTGTGTGATAAACAAAATCTATGGAGGAAGTTTCCTTCTGCAGAGTACGTGAAAGTGCAATGGTTCAGTCATCACTGAGGTCATGTTTTCAGAAGTGCTGTAAATTACAAAACTAACAGAAAATGAGTACAATCCTGAGATGAAAGTAGAGGTATTTTATTGTAATAAGGATTTAAATAAATGAAAAATAACCTCTAAAGACCTGATTTTAAAGCTTCTCCCAAAACACATTCACTTTATGTTCTATAAAAGCACAGGTTTTGGGCTTCTTCGTTGTTTTTGGTTTTGTTTTTTTTTAATTTTGCTTTGATAACGACTCCTCCATAGTCAGAATGTTCTAAGTGGTACTGTGGGTGGACTAATAAAAAGTTGCAGCTGAATTTCTGGTGGACAGGAAGGATTTGGGTTTTTTTCAAGACAATTACAAAAATTATACCTGACGGCTTTGACTATCTAAGCGAACCAGCATCCTGACTCTTGGCCTTCTCCAAATCTCCTCACTACACTCAAGACAGCTGAGTTTCAACAGCTCATATGGTTCTCACAGAATGAATGCCGTTAGCAACAGGAAACATTTTCAATACTATCTGTTTCCCATAGAGACAGATCGAAAAGTAATTCCTTATATTTGATAAGAACTTGAGGGGAATAGCTCAGTATGAACTAATCCAAAACAGCAGACAGCAAATAAAGAACCTTTGCCTAAATCTGATACCAGTTAAACCCATAGAAATGAGAGCCAATGTATTGAAGCCAATGGAATTAAGAGTGGTAGGATCAGCCAGGAATTTCAACACAGTCTATCCTCTACTCAGTGCCAGCTAATAGAAAGTTAATCTTACTTTAACAGGTTGCTGAAAATCATGCCATGTCTCAGGGAAACATCTGTTTCACCAATGAGAACAAACAAGGGGAATAAGGTGAAATGTAAGAGAGAGAGATGTGAAAAAGCTAGAAGGAAATGTAGGACAAGTGTACCATTGTCACAGGTGGGCGGGAATGACCAGGCCAGGGGTCAGTTTTTTATTAGATGCTAGAGAAAGAACTGTTTCCTGAGATGGGAGAACTTGCTGAGGTGAAGGTGTCACCTGAAGACAGCGCCCATGCTGCGTATCTGCCAAATACCTCCTGCAATCAGGTAAAACAGCAATACTAGAACTAAGCAAGGTATCCAGATTTGAACATCATACTACACTGGTACGTATCCCAAAGTCACTACATCATGACAGTTCCTGAGTAATGTTCCCAGACACTACAACTTTCTTATTGTGCAAACATGTGGCTAAACTTGTGACTGCAACCATGTTTTTAAATATTTGCGATGTGAATGTTGCCTGGATAAGGACAAAAAAAAAAAAAAAAAAAAAAAA
>VWZK01009225.1:211546-261456 GCA_013396935.1 Baryphthengus martii
CAAAGGCTTACAATTAGGCCCAGCAAGAACAAAACAAATACACCCGTCAGTTCTGGCTATTTTCCTAGGGAGAACTTTATCACTCCCACTGCCCCAATCCAAATGTAAGTTAAGCACCTCATTTGTTTAAATTAGCCAGAGAAATAGATACACAGAAGCAAATGCTACTCCCACTAAAGACAACGTTGTGAGATCTGGGCTATGGTGCATATCTGATGGCGCAGCACGGTCCAAAGTACTATGTTAACAGTACTGCAGCTTTAAAATGTCTGCTTTAATTGTTAGCAAATCATCAGTCTTAAAAATCTGTGCTGTAGGCTTTCTAAAGAAGCACTAAATGGAGCCAGGAGGTTGCTAAAAGCAATCCCTCCCTCCTCCCCCAATAGAAGCAAACATGAAAAGCAAAGAAATCTTTTCATTCCAGGCATGGTTTCCTTTCCTAGAACAAACCTATCCCTATATTTCAGCTACCGTATGCACTGCAGCATCCCTACCCAAGGCACCAGATTTTCAGGTGGACATCTCCTGAGACACTCCGGTGATGAACGAAAAGCATACTTTCCAAGGGGCAGATGCATTCCATTTAAATAAAGCATAGGGATTCTATCTATGCCGCTCTCTTAATGCTGCCAATTAGAAAGCCTCCTAACGCCTGGATTGAACTTTGTATAAGATCTATTAATGGACACTTGAGTTTCCAGTTTTGGTATTAATGTAATAAAAAGTTTAAAAATGAAAACCTGTAAATACAAGACTAAGGATCATATTCTGCTGCTTTGCCCGCAGTAATAAGTCTCGTACGTGCTCTACAAAACTGCCGAAAAATTTCCAGGAGAGGCCTTCATACAGAAGAACAGAATATCCCGCGTCTTACAATATCACTACCTTTATCACATCCCAAGCAAGATTTCTCCTGTATGCATTATTTGTTTAAGATCTGTTATGATCTCCAGATCTCATTTTCCTTTGCTTAATCACTCCTAGCCTACATCACAGCTACTGTTCTCCCCTCAATATATTACCTACATGGACGCTGTGAGGCGTAGTGAACTGGTCATCTGAAGTTTTCTTAGGGTGAAAGGAAAGGCTAGCTATGTAGAGTTAGCTGTGGATCACCAGAGTAGCAAAAACTGTAGTACACGGAGGGTCAAGACTTAACTTCACGGTTTTTCACCGGCAAGGAGTTTGCATGTGGAGAGCAATAGAATTTGCACTGATTGAAGAAATTACATAATCTTATTTTTCTGCTCATATATGTGACACATAAGCTTCAACAGAAATTTTATTTTTGCAAAGTAACGGCTTCATGCCAGTTATCTGGAGTTTCCTCAGCTCTTTTTTTAACAAAACCCCTAATTTCTAATACTTCAACATTTTAAAGCTGTTTCCCATACAGAAAAAGAAACAGCTCCCCCCAACAAATCCCCAAAGCCATATAATATTTAACTTAGTTCTAGAGAGAACTTTTCAAATAACGATTGTGACAGACACAGAACTAATATCTGTAAGAGCTTTGCAGGAGTCACTGCAGCATAATTTTTATTGCACATTTACAGCCCCTAAATATTTCAGAGACTATCTATGAAGGTGGTAGAACAGCTTTCCAAACAAAAATGCAAGAATACAATTTGGGAAAAAAGTAAAAGAAAATCGGGCTGTAAATTCAACAGTGAAACACTTTTGCCAGGTAGGAGGCTAAAGTCTGAGTAGATCCCACTAAGTGCCTTGGGCCATCCAATGGGAAGGTGTTTCCTGCAGCTGTCCGGGGAATGTCACTGAGCCTCACATTGAAACAAGCCAGAGGTGAGAGGCAGTTAAGGAGTAATTCCTGCCTACACAGCCTGCTAGATGATGATCGGCGCATGACAACCCAGATACAATACCCTTGACTGGGATGTACACGGCACTTCTGTGAAATGGCTCCGTTCCAGATAAACCGGGATTTGTTGTGAAGAAGTTCTTGGGACCTTTGCTTATTACTGCCATTACCCAAGAGAGGACAAAACTGAGGGGTGGAAGTTAATGTTTTCATAGCAATGAATGCCAGGAGCCCCAGGGGATATGAGGAGAATTTCCTGAATGCAGCCTGGGGGGAAGGCAAAAGGAGAGGGACAGGCTGCACGGGGAGCGTGGGCAGCAGCCCCACCTGGGGAGCAAGGATAGAGCCCGTCCTCATCATTGGAACCGCAATGAATGCTTTGAAACCAGCTATCATTTGTGGCCTACATAAGCTGACAATGTGTCTTCATAGCTACTTCCTGCCAGAGAGACTCTTCTTTTTATTAGTATTATTATTATTATCTGGATTGGTTTTTCTGTTGGCCGTATTTCACCAATTTGTGCACAGTGGGCTTGCTTTGTGTGTTCTCCCCTACAGCTGCAGTCTTTTCTTGAGCGGTTTGCACTCTATGAGGAGTTCAGCAGCAGGTCACAGACCTGCTTTACAAAGGGAAGGAGAAATAAACAACCAACTAGAAGAATAAAAAGACTCCACAAAGCTTTCGGTAACCTATGGACAAACTGGAGAGATGTATTTATTAGACTTTCTCTCTTCTTTTCCGCTTCCTGACCCAGCAAACTCACCTCATCTGAGGTCAGGCACCTTTAATATACCTGTCATTTTTCCTTCAGACTTATCTTTATTAGATGATATTTAGATAGATGATAATGAGGTTAAGAGAGATGAAAGAAATTAAAGGAGAAAAGAACAGGGCATACTGCAGTTTGAATGCATGGTGCTGTGCCTTTGCTCACAAGTATTTGCATCATTCCACCCACCAAATATTTTTTCTGTTGGGAAACTCCATTTTACCGTCAGATACTCTTTGTTTATGAAAGAGACACATGTACATTCTTTTATTCTCACAGATAACTTAAATATTCTAAATTATTCTTATGCCTTTTAACCACGTCTTTAGTATCAAACAGCATAAAGAAAACTATCAGGGCTTCTCTCCTCCAGTTAATTTTATCACTGGCTTTGTTTCCTCTCCTGATTCAGCGAACATGTAATAGATTTAGGCTAAAGGTAAACACAAGTTGAATTTAAAAAATAGAACACAAGGATCAGAAAGAAAAGGGAGAAAAATGGATGCTCGATACGGATAGGACATCTGAGAAGGACAACCACAGAAACGCACCTCTGTAGTCAAGCCAGAATGACCCATGTGGGAAGATGCACCATCACACGTGGGTACATCTCTTAGAATAGTAACAACAGAAAAACCCAAACACAACAACAACAACAAACAACTTGAAAATCTGAAGTCAGCCTGGAACATTCAATGAAATCAGAATGAAAACTGGGGTAGAAACTAAACTGTGGCCCAAAACTGAGTATTCCAAACCAGCCTCTCCACTGATAAACACTTTGTTTGCTATGAAAAAGAGCAAAGCCTGCAAACCAGCCAGCCAGTATTTCCAAGGGGAATTTTTAACTTGAAGGTATTTCAGGGCCTATCTGTTTCAATGTATAGTAAGGAATAATCAGCACACTCAAGGGAATGCCCCTGTTGAAGAATTTGCCTAATTTGCAAAACCAGGCTGAACTTTCTCATCTACTCTTCTACACAGTCTCACTAGCCCTTTGCTATACAGATCCTCAATTCCCCAAACACTGAAACACTCTTAAAAAGCTTGCTTTCTACTCTTCCCATGTTCATTTTAATCTTTTTCAGAGTGACCTGTAATTCAGAGCACCGAACTCTCCCTTTTCTCTACAAACAGCACTAAATAATTGTATAAGATTAAACAAAAAAGGAAATACTGAAGGACTTACACCTACATAAATACGCATATATACACACATTTGTACTCATATGTATCTATATGGTGGAAAGAAGAACTTACCTATGTCCCAGGTAAGGGGGTTATTCTGTTCCATCTCCCTCTTCCCTATGACATACCAAATGCAGGCCATCCAGTGAGCAAGCAAGGCAAACATGGACATGAGTAGTGTGAGAACAATTGTGCTGTGCTGGGAGTAACGATCCAACTTCTGAAGCAGACGCAAGAGGCGTAGCAACCGCACGGTCTTTAGGAGGTGGACAAGTGAAACCTGGGAGAACAGAGAGACAAAACAACTTGTCAGCACTTGACTTCTATCACACAGTTCTCTCGTTTCAATAAAAGGAAACTCTGTTTTTGCCCACTCCTCATTCAGTTACATAGCTGCATATTATGTTTAGACCAAATCTTACAACAGCAGAGAATAGCAAAGAAAATGGTTAAAAAGTGTTTACTTTTGCTGTGTACATGCATATATACTATTTCTGGTTTAAACCAAACAAATTTGAAGTACTGGGGGATCTTTCATTTTGTCTTTTTTTTTTTTTTTCATGTAGTCTTCTTTCAGATTTAACTTAAAAATCTGTGCTTGTCCAAAAATGATTCCTTCTCTGCTGTAGAAGAGAAACAGAATTGTCACAATGACCAATGATCATTTGATCCCAATATCAAACTACAAAATAAACATCTTCAAGCACAGGATGATTTTCAGTTTCTACCAACAGCCAAACAGTAGGCCTGACTCAACTACGTACGAGGTGAAACCAGCTCAATAATTAAGCCTGGAAGAGGCAAAAACATATAGCAGACATCTTATCTTGCATACCAAGGAAGCAGAGAAATGACCAGAGCACTCAGATTTATTCTTTGGATTTAAATCTGGGGCCTGGGCACGTTTTACTGCACTGTACCAAGTCAGAGTCCAATAAAAGCTTGTATTAAAACTTCTAATATCACTTAAATTCCTTACCTAAAATATTATCGCCTTTCAAGAGCACGTGGCAAAAGAAGTAATTGATCTGCTCAACACCCCTGATGTACATCGATTTATGAAGTATAAGGGTTCTGGTCTCAGAAGAGATGTAGCAATGCACAAAGTGAGCAGTCTTTGGATGAATCCACCCCCTCCAGATTATTCTCTGCCCTATCTGCACACCAGAGTATGCACAGCTCCCAGTTTTGCACGGAATATACTTGGCTCTTTTTTCAGCTATTGGGTAGAATTAGCAAACAATATGCAGGTTAAGATCCCAAATATTTTTAATTTCTTTTTTTTTTTAAGCTTAAATAGGCATAATTTTCATTAACAGTAAGGGTTTTCTTTCCCCTTCATTAATGAGACATTAAGATTAATGCCTATTAGGTACCTGGCTGATAGGGGATACATGCATCAGCTAGAAAAATTACATCAAACTTGACATGTCTTCCCACAGCTTTCTCAGAGCACAGTAATGAGCTCTCTGAAAAGAAAGTCTAAACGTACAGCTCAATCAACATCTTTTTGCTTTTGCTAAGACTTTGTTTCAGCTACTGAAACTAAGAATCTGAAATCTTAATTTTATAGGTGTACATTCACTAACACCAATGTCCAGGTTGACTAATAAAGTCTGTAACATCGGGTATTTTAGATCTGTTCATGAAGACGTAAAAATGTATTGATATTATTCTGGTCTCAGGAATTAAGGTGGGAAACCTGTAAAAAAGAAAACAAAAAAAATCCAAAAACACTGGCTTTTTTTTCCACTACGATTTCGATAGTGCGTAAGTAATTATCCCAAAAGCTTCTTCATGCAGTGTTAATTGGCCATTATTTCATTCTTTTTTCCTCAAGAATGTTTACATTTTTTCTCATGTACATAGCAAGGGAAAAAACATGACACTTATTTAAAAATACTTTGAAGTTCACTGCTGTCAGGAATAAGATTTGACATTAGAACACACAAACAATTGCAAGGTCTTCTTGTACTTCTTTTATCCATCTTACGCCTTCTAAAATAAGTCAGTGAAATGAGTTACATCTGTGACCTTACAAGAACATCTGCAAGTCTAGGCAGAAGAAGGCTGTAAAATATCTGAAGGAATCATCATGTTTGTAGTAATACAGTCACATCATTATTAAAATATAATTATTCCATTTGAATATCATGACACTATATCAACTGTCTTTTCATTCTGTGGTAATTAATTTCCTTTTCTTCTCTCTCATCAGGCTCTTTGAACCAAACATGGTTCTGTTGCACTCTTAACATTGAGGGGGCTCTGTTCTTGCCTGATTCTTCAAGGTGTTGTAGTAATATATTAACACACATATCTAAGGATTGTATACGTGCTATGGCCTCCCCATTGGAGTCGTCCTCTCTACATGGGTGCCTACGTTCTACCGCATCTGTTACACTAAGTGTGCCCTGACAGTTGTCACTTTTTCATTGTTACAAAACACCAACAGATACAAAAAACAGTGAATCAGATATCTCAATATTCTTTTTAACGTGGAGACATGTTTCATTTTAAGACCTAAAGACTCTCTCATTTCAAAATTATTTCTGCATAAATTTGAACACAGATGCAATTAATCATATGTAATTGCGCTGAATTTTCTCATTAGTTATGCCAAACACTCTTCTTGTATTCTGTCCAATCTGTCATTCTAAGACCTGAAATGTCAAGCATCTTTCTTTTCTGTGTTACAAATTTAGAAAGACAAAATGAGGAGTCAGCACTCATACTTGTGCCTGTGCAGATTTTGCTTTGCCCACAGATATAAAACCATCTAAATTTTCCATTTGATTAATCATTTTAGACTAGCTGGGTTAACCTTTTTCTGTCAAAATGACAGACACAGAATTTTATCTAAAACTAACACAGACTCAGTCATAGAATAGTGCTGAGAAGTACTAAGGAAAACTTGCTACAAACTCACGATGAAATTCTCTGCTTGGAAGAATCATCTCCTACAGCAAAAAGGAATTAATAAGGAAACATGGTACATTTTAAGAAATGCCTAGTGGCAGGGTTCTTTAATCCTTTTTGTCTCCTTGGTTAGTTGGTTTTCCTCAAAAATGATGCTCTTGCTCTATAAACACCAACAGTTACTCAGAGAGGAGCAAATGCAGTCATTATAACTAGTGCTTAATGGCCTGTTTTTCACTTCGACAGCATTTCACACCACATTTCCACAGATTAAGTAATTCTCTATGTATATGAATACAAGAATGGAAGGAGCTGGGGCCTCAGAAAACACTGAAGTTGGGAAGGAATGTGCCTGCAGTCTCAAATCTCACATTTAGTGGTAAGGAGAACACCTGCAAGGTGTAAAGGCAGTAGCGTCAACTCACACGGCTTCAGGTTTTTTTCTTTCAAAACATCTCCAAGGATGGTGAGAGACCACAGCTTTTTCAGGCACTCTAACTCCACAAATCTCCAACTGGAGGATGACATTTATGTATCACACATACATAGGAATGCACGGCACTATACCTATAGCTTGCAAAATTTAAAGTGTCCCCAAAGGTTTAGCCTTTGTGCGAGGGCCCTGTCCTTGTTTGTGTTAGAACAGAACACTTCTGTTCAGTCTCTTCTAACTAACTGTACTTTCTGAAGTTAATGGCAGATTTTCACAGACAGTGTTTAAAGCTCAATGTTTAAGTCAGTGCCAAGGATTGGTGTGCAGACCAAGGCCACTGCAGGATCTTGTGTGCTACATTGAGGGTGCAGAAAGTTAAAGGCCGCACTCGCAGGGAGGAGCAGACAGGACAGGCGACGCTAAACTGATCAATGAGGGATCCACCCAAAAAAACATCCTATTTGGTATGAAGCTGAGGGATTACCAGGGTCAAAGCCTCTTGGAGGCCTTGGAGGGAGGACTCCACCCATTGTGCCTTCAATGCCAATCTGCGTGTTCCTGAACCCAGTTACAGAATCCACCTCCTTAAATTAGTTCCTGTCTGCTGCTGGGCCCAGTTTGGGCTCCCCCAGTGCCTGCTCCAGAGCACCAGTGGTGTCAGTGATGTAACTGACATCATGGGGGCTGGCTTCCATACTGGGTTTCTGTATATTTCTATATATTCTCTTGTTATTTTCATTAAAGCTGTTCCAGCTTTCTTTTCTAATCAATGTCTCGTCCTTATTCCCTTTCTCTTCCCCTTTGGGGAGGGAGAGGGGTTAAAAGAGAGTGCCTGTGATGGGTCTAGTGGAGGGCCCTGACCCTGAATCCTGACAGGTCTGAACGACAGAGTGAGATTTTCACTAACACCCCTTCTCACCCTTCTGTTGAGGCAACACCTGAGAATTGATGGAGTGAATATCTGAGAAAAGACATAAGGAAATGGCTTATTAAATCATAAAGTCTGAAAATAGTGGAATGTGATTAACACCCACCCCCACTCTTGAAACAGTTGATAGCCTCTGTTCTCTTGAGGATTATCTGCTGCTGACTCTTGCCACAACAGGAAGGATGACACCGTAAGGCACTGTGTTCCCAGCAAGGAATCGTATACAAAACAAAACAACCAAGTTTGCTGGGGTGAATGCAGGGTGCAGACTCCCAGATTCTGGATTTACTTTGTTACCAGAGGGAAGAGAGGGTTGGGCCTTGATTCTGTACTATGTGGTGGTCTTTAGAATACAGCAGTTAGCTACCAAAGTTGGGCCACGCCAAAAGCAACAAATCGGACCTTGCAAAAACCTTTAACAAGGTATTTAACTCTTGAAGCAGTCAGGGAGCTATGCCTGTCAGTCAACGTCAATTTGGATATCAACATGGTTATATATCGTTTATTACTTGGGGTTTAGTGTTAGGACTGAATTTATCACTAATTGTCTCATTAAGGATTCTCTGCTAACAGAGGGACACGTCAGTGTCCCTCGATATTCTTAGTCACCATATTAATGATCTTGTTAAGGAAATGTTTAAATACAACAGACCAGAGATGTGTTTTAATCATGGCAATAGCATTTTTAATACTGTGATATTTTATCTGTAAAAATAATTATTGGATAATACTTTCTTTTCCAGAATTCAGGATAGAAAGCATACCAGTCTTGCCAATGAAAAGAAAAAAACAACCCAAGAACAAGATAAAAAGATCAATTTTGGATTTATATTTTAATTTTCTTCTTGAAGGAAAAGATCAGGCCCGGTTCATTCACTGAAAAATTCTTAATGGAAATTAAACTAACACAGTTATGCTAGCTGTTTGGTTTTAATGTATGGAATAAACTAAGATAGTAGTGTATTTAAATAGATTATCCACCAGTTATCAAAAAAAACAGTGACTGAAGAATGTGAAGCTATTAACTGTCTGGTTTTAAAAGCTACTGCACTAGCACCAGATTGACGGTTCTTAATGTAACAAATGGAGAGAAAAGGAAGGTCATTGAAAGAAATGGAACTAAATGATAAAAATCAAATGTGATACTTCACATGGGAGGCTTCCTGACTAGTGTTTTTCTATGGTATTTTCTGATATCTATCCTATTATGTACATACTCGTCTGTAACTCACATTTAATGAAATGAGATTGCATGCATCTGTTTAGAAAAGATCAAAATTCTGAGAATTAGAAAGTGGACAGCTTAAAAATCTAAGTCTCTTATGTGAAAAATCCACAAAAATGAGAAACCTCTGCCAACATTTTTTTCCAAAATTAAACTTTCTGATATGGAGTGGGAGGGGATGTTTCGAGGTAATTTGGTGATCGTTGTATTTTTGCTTAGTAGATTCTTACTCTACTAAACCTAGTAGAGCTACCAGAAGAAAAACCTTTTTCTTAGCATAAGTAAACCAACACATATGTAACCCATCATAATTGTGACATCACCAGATGTTGGACCCACACATTTTTTCAAAGCAGCTTAAGCATTTCGACATTGTATTTCTAAAAAAGATGAAACCAAAGCCAAAGTTAATAACAATTCTAAGTAATAGATGTTAGAACACACAAAATTAGTGATCGTGCTGTAATTTTTGCACTAGAATGCCCAGAGGTAGAGAGAAAGAAGATTCCTAGTTGAGTAAAGAATGTTTAACATACTAACCATAATAAGGATTTACTTTACCACAATAACAATTTATAAGTCTTGAAAAATTAAGGATTTAATCTATGCTACATAAGAGAGGAAAAGCCATAGGGAATTGCATTTGAGTACAGTAAGTAAAAACAAAGCTAACATAGGTACAACTGTTTGCAAAGTAAAGATAACTAAAGAACAAAAAATGGCACATGATAATGAATAGTCATTTTGGCACTCAATCTTGTACTACTTTTCATCAACACGTACGATTACATTGTATTCCTTCCTGAAGCAATGTAAAATACACTACAAAGCTGAAAGAGGCACCAAGGTATTTTAGTTTCTTCAGTTGCATTCTCCAGATCTGGAACTGCCCCCATTCCTCAACAAATCCCTCTTGAAAAAAGAACAATTAAAAAAAGGACAGATTAGTACTTACCACAGTGACGTTGAAAGCATAAAGAAGATCAAAAGGAAGTGCAGCAATTAAATCAATGATAAACCAGGTAGTCACGTAGTGGATACAAATAGATCTTGCTTCAAATATAACTTGGCCAGACTTGCTGACATATGTTGTTCGGAAATTTAAAATAATATCTGCTTGACAAAGAAAGAACAGAATCAGGAACAGTGATTTCTTGATTCCTGTGGACAATACCAGGAACTCGTCATTACACTAATTGTTTTTCTTATGCATGGCAAAAGCCAGATGAAGAATCTAATACAGAAACAAATAAAATATAGTGGTAAGAGATTCGCATACGCCGAGTTGAAACAATTGATGCAAAAAGTTGTTCTTTTTAAGAAGTAAAAAGAATGTTTGAAACATTTAAAACTCGCTGATTTCAAAGAGGCTTCCAATAAAAAAAAAAACACTCATAGTGTTCTTTAAACAGTAATAAATATTGGTATTTTTCTCAACAAAAAATAATGGTATGATTGCTGTGCATAAAATTCATGTTTCTTTAAGATAAAAAAGTCACCAATTACCTTATTTAAAAGGTGTAATCAAAACTTTCTTTTTGCGATCTGTCCAGCACAGAGAACAAATGTCATCCTCAAGGTTAACCATTCATTTATCAACAGAAAAGCGCTGAACACACTTGAAAAAAAGGGCTTTTGGATTATGGTGGAGATCACAAAAGTGGTATGAATTGCTTGGTGGCGTGCACATTTTGTATGTTCCTATCTAACATTCCAGGATGAGTGTCTTTCAATATGAGATATACTTTTGACATGTCTTGCCAAAATACATTAGCACACAAAAAAAAGCTCAGGTCCTGACAACAGAGTCTCAATTATTTTCATGTCCTACAAGACAAAGACTATAATCTGTCCTCAAGCTATGCACCCAGTTTCGACTAACATTAGTGAGAGCTGCTTGTGTAACTTTTACGATGTCAGAAAAAAGTGCAGCCAACCATCAAGGCTGGTGTTTACAGCAAGATAATTATCCTGCTGCCTTGCAAATTGCAATGTTTCATGTCGATGAACAACTCATAAAAGAGAAAGAAGTGATCCCAAGCGTTAGGAAGACATTCAGAGTGCGACTGACTCTCTCCTCAATAAAAAATAACAACTATAGGGTGATGGAAAGGCAGTGGACTTACTTTAATATCCAGGTTATGAGAGGCAACTTTCTAGAGGTTAGTCCAGTGTGTGATAGACTGGCCAGCTGAGTTATTTGTAATCTAGGTAGCCTAATATTAAGTGTTAAAAGGAGGGAACTGCTTTCTCTGTGCCCTCTGCCTCCGTCTATGGCAGCAGTGGGAGCACCGACTCCTTTCTGCCTGCCAGGTGATGCACCAGAAGATACACCTTCGGCTGCCGCTTCTACACTCTGCTCCTGTGGGGAGGTCCCAGCAGCAGCTGCTGGGGGCTGGATCCACACCATGCACAGCATGAGATGTGCAGATGTTTGGGAAGTGTTTACTGCCCTAACAGATGTTTTTTACAGCCTCTGGGGAAGGGGAGGTAGAAACGCCAAATGGAAGCACCTACAAGTGAAATTCAGCCTCCTGCCCACCAGCAGGGTGAAGGCATAGAAAGATGGTATCTGCCTTGCAAATGGAAAAAAAACATAGAATATAAGTATTTCATATGTCTATTCAAGGGATGTGTTTTCTTTTTAGATACAGATATTTCCTTTCCTTACAGCCAGTTTCTTGTGTGCTATGTAAATCTGCTCCAATTCAGCACATTTCTGGGAAAAAAGCAAGCTATGAAATACTGAAAATTTAGCATATCTCAACTTCTGTCTCTTCATAATTAAAATACAATGAACACTGACAGTACTAGTATTGTAACTTGGGTTTAACGCAAATTAGCTCAGAACTAAAAGGCAGGTAGTAGTAGGATTACTAGTATGAGTAATCCTCTACTCTTGGTTTTGTAGGCACTTTCTAGGTCTTGAGAACTCTTCTTCCTGCCATAAACACATGACAATGAATGTCCAATTTCTGATACACCTTTTATCCTGCATTTTTCATTCAGTGTATGAAAAATGTCTGCAATGGCCATCACGTATGAACAGACTCCCCTCAGAGAGCAAACCTGAAGGACAGATTTTCCAGAATACAAGGCATTACTACCACTAGAGAAAGAAAAAGAGTATTGGGTGAGCTTTTGCAAGCTTTTTTACAACCTAGAGAGCAAAATGCAAAAATTAAAATTAAAAGACTTTCCCCCCTCCACGATTTCTTTGAAAATCAAAAATCTGAGAATCCAAACCTTATGCTTATATAGAACATATTCTATTTTCAGTGTACAAGTAAACATTTATGCAGCTCCCTTTAAATGAGTCGGATTTTATTAGGTTCTGGTTGCTAGGTATTTTTCCCCTTTTCCAGATTTTTCCTATTTATCAAGGACATCGTTTTTCACCTGTCCCCATGTTTTCTCTCATTTTTATTGTAGGTTGGTTTTTTTTTTAATGTGTGTTTGGGTTGGTTTTTTTTGTTTGTTTTCTGTGCTGCTACTTCTGAATTTACTAAGGCTTTGGAAATGACACTTTTCAACAATGTTGTTAGTATAATGAGGACAGCCCAAACATAGATCTACAGTAAAAGACAGCACTGCAAAACAGAGCAAGAGAAAAAGTATCTGACCAGGTTCATCTTAACTGAGTAAATCAACTTGATATAAACCAATCTGACACATTATAAAAGCTCAATGGAAAATGCTGCTTCATTGAGAAGGCATGGATTGCCACTAGTCTATATTAAAGCAATTTTTCATTTCCAGAATTTTATTCTAGAATCTTTTGGTACTTAAAGAACATTAAAAATGGAAATTGTTTGTCTCTCACTATACCAGGATAGCATTGGAGAGTGGTACCTACAGGATTCAAATGCTTAGGGCCAGCAATGTCTATGTTTGGACTTGGCAGATCCAGTATTTTGTAACAACTTTTTCATGCCTTATGAACATAGATACTCAAACAGAGCAGCCACATAATCCATGTGTAAATTACTGCTGAAATTCTACAAAGAGTTCATACTATTGTTCTTGCAAAGAAGTTTGAAAATTAAACCCATCCACCTTTCTAACTTTACCCAGTTGCTTACACTTCATTTAAAATATAATGGAGTTGCTGACACTCAGACAAATTACCAACTCCTGTCCAGGTTTGAGCAGGAGATCTGTTGCAGTCACTCAGTATCCACAACAGCATTTCCATCTTAAGAACAGCAATACCAAACATTCCTTCCTTTGGGGGGTTTGTAGAGATGCTTTCCTCCATGCTTGCTGTCACGTGCTGCTTGCACTGTGTGATGATGGAAGCTATGAAGAACTGGAGCTGAAGATCTCTGCATTTCTGAGGCATAAGGTGCAGGAATGTTTGCCTAAAGCACTGCCAACTATCGGTATGATGTTTTACAAAAGTGTCAACTTTACCACCTCATTTAATTGTACTCAGAATTGCAGTGAGATACCTATTTTATGAGTTTATATTATGTTAGATGATGCTCTGAACCACAAAAGGATCTAAGGAAATTCACAGCTGTTATAAAACAGTCATCTTTCATTACAAACACTTGATTCCTTTACTTTCTTAACCAAAAAAACCCAACCAGGTTTCAAAGTTTCATCTCCCTGGAGTTTTTATTAGTTTTTTTTATATAATCAGAGAACCATTTCTGTGATAGATCAACTACCATAAAATATTAATTAGACTTTGATTTAACATGTAATATGACAAATGCACATTTAATCAATTCCATTGCCATGTGCGTATTTTTCATATTCATGTTCCTCATCTTAAAGAAAAGATAATTCTGTTGCATATTTATAACAAATAAATGTTAACATGTCCAGTTCTACATTTTGGTATTTTGTGTAGTATTTTCAAGTTCTTCAATGTGGACAGTGGAAATGATTTTTCAACTGGTTGTAAAGCCCTGGAACAGGCTGACCAGGGAAGTGGTGGAGTCTCCATCCCTAGAGACATGTAAAAGACATGTAGATGTGGTGCTGAAGGACATGCTTTAGTGGTGACCTGGCAAGTGCTGGGTTAATGGTTGGACTTGAAGATCTTAAAGGTCTCTTCCAACTAAACTGATTCTATGATTCTATGTTTGGAACAGATTTTAAGCATGAGTTAACATTCAGGATATTAATGAAAAACAATAAGCCTTCCTAGTTAAAAAAATTCCAAACCAACCAACCAACCCACCCACCCTCACAAAACTGTAAGAAAAAATAACCTAGAAAAGCAACTGCAATGAAGGAAAGATCAGTGACTATCAAAATTAAAAGTTTGGACATAAGAAAAAGCTGAAAATGTATACAGAATATTATAGTCCACTTGTCTCTTATTTTCTAAAAAGAAGAAAACTAAAACTCCGGTTTTGGAATGAAGTACAAAGATTTATCACTAATGCTGTAGATGAAACAGAAGCTTATCATATAACAAAGGAAGCATTAAGCACTTCAAGGAGATTTTTGAAGACAAAGTTCCACCTAATACTCTAAGTGGAACTTGATGAGAGCCAGTTTCTGAATTACCAGCATTAACTTCAAATAAACGCTCAGAAAATTGGAGAAATGCCAAGGAAATGGATTTTTACCATGATAATTTTAATAATGTGTGTGTGGGGGAATGACTAAATGCGATAACCCAGAAAACAATAAATACAACTGCCTTTTTGATACAATTATCAAACTACTTGATTGCTGCAGAATACTAAGATGTGTTCAAGTTATTTCATCCTGTACCACTGTGATTTGAAATTTGCATTAACCAGAATATGAGACACATAAAACAAAAGCCAAACCTGGCTTTCTGCTCAATTCCAAAACATTGTTACTATGGGTTTGTTTATAAACAGAACTGTTGCTAGAGGATTCCTCTTGACTGATTAAGTTCACAGTGAAACAGTCGTTTTTAACAAAGAAGATGGGTGACACTGGCCAATCCCAATTCAAAAGTAAAATGAGTCAAACATCTCCATATGAGAGGCAAAACACTTCTATGTCCCAAGAAAGACAAAGATATCTGTAGAAGGAGAGATTCTGACTTGGAAAACAATGACACCAAAAGAGATTTCTAATGGCGAGGAGTGTCAGTATGGGCTCAGTACAAAGCTCTGGCAAAACCAAGAATACCACCTGGGAATAGAGAAAAAACCTTGTGCCTTTAATTAAACAACTACAGCCATACAACTCTACCACCCACACCTCAAGACAAATGGAACGACAGAGAAGAATTACAAAAGACTACCTGGACTTCACTTTACATGATGCTATAAATTCATCTTTCTAGGTTTACTCAGCTCCAGAATTCTAACAAGTTTCTTCCTCCACAGACTTGTACTGTGGTTTAGCACAGATACACCTGTTTTGTTAACATACATGCATTTTAAGCCAGCCCTGATCTGGGTTACAGACGTGCACTCCTTCCCCACAGTAAGGTGGACCTAGGAGCTTAACAGAAGCAAAGGGTGTCAGCCTGCAAAGCAGCAAGTAATTCTGCTGCTGTCAGACACAAAGGTGAACCTGACCTGGAAGCACTCACAGGAAGAACCCAAGATCTCCAATTCCAACAGGCTTGGAACAAATCATCATATCATCCATGCATCCCCCCACATCACCTCCAAAGATTTGAATAGGTTGCGTTTTTTGTGGTTTTTTTTTTTTTGTTTTTTTTTTTTAATGTTATTTCAGCTCTAATTTCCACGTTCAGGTCAGGTAAAATCATTTCATATTACAACAAATTCAGTGGCAAATGGATGGACAATCACCCTCAGAAAGACTGCTCTGTCTAGTTTGCCTAGGAAAATCTCTTACCTCTATCCCCTTATCTTCTCTTTTACACACCTACTGCTTTCACCCTACATCCTCTGGCACTGCTCCACTGTTGTGTCCAAACACGGGCTTCTGCTCTGCACACCCTCCGACCACACGCCCCTGTTGATGCAATTCCTTTCTGCTTTTCCAGTCCAGCTCCTCCTCCTCTCTACCCTGCAGACGGGTCACCTTCACCCTACCATTCTCACAAGGTAAACCAGGAGCCCTGTTAGGCACTACGTCCCTAAGATGCATATAGAAAAAAGAAATAGTGATTGACAAGTCTCATAAAATTATCCAGTACAACCAACCTCAAACTTAAACCTTGGCTCCGATTCATCTTCTGGTTGGATCCCATGGCTAACTAGCTCAATCTGCAAGTACTCTCTCAGAATATTATATCCACAACTGACAAACATGAACACACACCCTTTAATAAAAAAACCCTTCTAAGAAATGTGGTATCTCAAAAACCTTTACAAAGTTACACTGAAATATTAAACAAAATGAATTTGTATAAAAACAAGCCCCATTTTTTTCAGCTATGAAAGTGTCTACATTAAAAAATGTTATCTACATACAGCTGCAGTTCCCAATTTATTTACATGTTTTGTTCCAATTAAGCTCTCAAATGGTATCCACAGCAGTAACCATCAGAAGGCTGGGACCAACATTACCCTAACGTCTTCCAAGTTTGCAATTACCATGGCTTCATGCTTTTACGATATTTTCATTCTAAATTTCTGACACCAATACCATGATCTAACTGAAAAGCTCTAACTTACTCTTTTCCTAATTTGAGTGTTCTAACAGGTTTTACTCATCTATTTGTGACTGTTTTCTTTTTCACAAGCTTCCAGTGTGTAAATTCATGCCCTAGCAATGCTCAGTTCCTATGAAAAGACAATTTATTTCACAGCTGGGCATAAATGAGCTGGGAACTCCGAGCAAGTCAGAGGGATTTTGGAACTGTTTGGTGACCTCTCTTGAATTAAACGTCACATCCTTTATCAAGTCATCCCTTTTTAGATTTCTGTCACGCTCACGTTCATGCATAGATAAATCTACTCAGTGGATGGAGTGCAAACACCAGTTTAAACTGTTGCTCAATAAAAGGAAAAGAAACTCAAAACTTTTAAAAAAACTGAGGTTCTACTTAGTGCATAATGCAGGTTGCAATCCTAAAGGATTCTTTATAAAAGGAGTGACATCTATAAACTGATATTCACCAAGCTATCCTATTAATCCTTAAGATGCTTTCCAGAATAATATCCCTTTTCCAATTTTAAAAGCACAATCTCAATTTCTAATGACTTCAAAAAAAATAAATAAAAAATCCACAGGTAAAAATTTATCTGGTAGCCATCTGAAACTCTTTACCCATAAAGAGGTTTGTTTTACCTGAAGCAGTTATTTTCCTCTGTCAACAATTGTTTTTACCTCTCCTCAGGCTTGATTTTTATAAAAAATAAATCCTGCTGGAATTAGACATATGACCAAACTATATCAGAATAATAATTTAGGATTAGTCAGATGATTCAGTAACTGCCCATGGTGCACTTTTAGGTTGCAGTATATGCTGGGTAATATAACTCAGTTTACCTCTATGTCACTGTGAACTAAATGAAATTGTAAAAACCTGCACCTTTAGGGCAAGTAGCACACACACAGGCAGTAACCGCGGGACTGGGTGGTGCAGGAGTTTTTATTAGACTACAGCAATTCAATACTGTGCTTGAGACTTAGAAAATTTAGTGTATTAACCCCATTGATTTTCAGAGCAGTTTCCTATGCCACTTCCCTCTCCTAGATGATATGACTGGCTCTTCTCTTCTCCTTTTTTTATTTATTTTTTTCATCTTCCTTTATGTGATTTTATATTGATTGTTTTTAGCTAGCAATACTTTCCCCAAAGTCCAAGCTCTTCAATCTATCTGATTATTTGACCCAATGTTATTTAATTATATATGGATAATGGTATTAGAAACTGGCCAGGGAGCTTTCAGGAAAGATTCCGAGAAATATTAGTGCTATATTACTTGAAGAACAATTTAGCTATCCCTATATAAACTCTTATTTTTTTCTATTCTACTGCTGCTACAACCCTACACATTCCTAGTAAGTCTCTTACAAACAATTTATCAATTTATTCAAATGGAAGTGTGAATTTTCAGCTTAGCATATTCCCTCAAAATGTCTGTTCTCACAATTAGCTTGATGATTTTCCTTTTGATGCTGACATGGTAAGATGAGGGAGATAATATTGGTTTTATATTGGAAAGGAAAGTAATGCTTATTTTACACTTTGTTGCTTAGCAATCTGGGCTATTATTAAGTAAAAAACTAACCGAGATTAAGTAATAAACCCCCTAAATGTAGGGCATTTATATAGTAAGTATAAAATAAAATATAATACCTAAGTAATAATATATAACAAAACAAAAAGTCTTTCTAACAGCCTGTTGCAGCTGCTGAAGGAAAAGCTTTTGTTTTTTTTCTTTTTATAAAAGATAGCAACTGTTTACCATTTGTTCTAAGTAATAATCAATTCCAAACTACAGAAAATTTGACATGAAGATCTAGACCTGTTTGCAAAGGAGAAAGAAATCACTGCTAGCCAGGATAAGGAATATTAGTTTCAGATACAACAGGAAAGAAATGCTAACCTGAAACTTTAGTTTCTTTGTACTAGTGGCATCCCATTATGAGAGAAGCTATTAAAAGAACTAAAAATATTTCTGTAAAATGAACTGCTAGCTCTGTTTCTAAAAGAAGCTAGTATTTGTGACTGCAGAAGTGTGAAAGTTTCTACATGGGTAATTTTCTTAATAGAACCTGCAGAAATATGGCAGAAGGAAGCAATTCCAAAGAGTGAAGAAACACCAATCAGATGACTTAGCTTTTCACTAAATTCAATGTGTGTGAAGGAAAGGCAGCTGTTGGGTATTTCATGAACACAGTTCACTTTACACAAATGCTGGAGACCACAAGGGCAACTGCTTCGTGTACTTAAATTTTTTTGACCAATTCCAAGGAGGAAACCCGAAATATTTTTCTCAGAAATTACCCTATTCAGCTTGACAACAATTCACATAGGACACTATTCATAAAGCATAAAAATTATCAAAAAGACCACATGCAAGCTTACAAAAAATATAGTAAACTATTAAACATCTGAGTATTTCCTGGAAAATCACCAAGATGGTTAAATAAAAGACTTTAATCTTATTGAAAAATACAGTGTTGTTTTACCATTGTGTTACAGGATAGCAAACCTAAAGTGAAACTTTGTTCTGATTGTAGCTATAACACAAGTCAGTCCTACTGTTTAACAGGGTGGTTTTGTATGCTTCTTGAAAGGAAACAGCAGAGTGAAAATTACATACAGAACTATTACAACAACATTTCTCAAAGTGTGGATTGACTGTAGGCAAAACAATTTGTCACACTGCCTTTTTTTTTTTTTTTTTACCGATTAGACAAAAAAAGATGAAGAATCAGTTTTAAACGCTCTTAGCACTCTTAAGTGCTCCAAAGTGTGTCACTCTAATGTTACATGGCTCATTGTGAAATAGGAAATCGGAAAGAAAAATAATCTGTCTGAAGAGATCCATTTAGGACAGCTGAGAAGTGAAACAGTGACTCCATTTGCCAGAAGCAGTGCAGATTTAGAATATCTTGATCCTGCTACAAGCTGCCTACAGAGCTCTCCCCAGAATAGTAAGGAATTACATGTGTTAAATACCGTACATTTCAGCCTATACTCATGAGATTCCCATCACCTTACACGTGTTTTTTAAAAGGCCTTTATCCTGATAATCCACTTGCTTTGTTTTAGGTGTTCCTTCACAGAATCAGATTACAGACTGAAGACTGTTACAGTTCCTGCAAGTTTTTGTTTCTTGAATTTTACCTTTAACTTTGAAGGTAAATGGCACGATACATAAGGATCCTTTCTTGTAACAGTTCACCAGTAGTTTAAGTCAATGTCATTCATTTTGGCCTCTGGAAAAGTAGGAATGCTGGGATGAGCAGTTTTCTTATCTTAACTGGAAGGTATCTCCCAACTTTGGGAGTAGCAAGCAATATTTGGGGGCAGTTATTTCCTAAAACTTGAGTTAGATCTGTAAGTATACACTTTTTCATTCTATGAAGCTGGCTAATGGTGTGCAACAACATCACACCTCTGCAAATGAAAAGAAGGAGTAAGCTGAGCCAATGTAACTCTCATTTTCATTGTGTCTCTATTATTATAACATTTTTTGCATCTACCTGCAGATACAGAAATATTTCCATGGAAATGGTTACTTCTGAATTATTGTGTCTTATGCTTGTTTCTTTTATGTCCAGGTGGATGTTTTTGTACTTGGAAACAGCATCCTGCTTGCAGACTAGCATCTCTCCTCTTTACAAGGGCATGTAAGGAAGGCTGTTGGAAAAATTTTTAAAAATGTAGTGGTCTTGCTAAACTCAATTTGATGTTTTGAGTGAGACTCTTCAGGAATTTATTACCGCTTTTCAACATAGACATTTTGTACTGCTTATTCAAATTATAGGTAACCCATAGTAAATATTCCCTTCTTAATATTAGGTGTATCAGCAATATCACTCTATCTGGTTTCATGTTTTGTTCCTATGTATTCACAGATGAGACTATTCAATGCTCAGACATAAATTCCCAGAGATAAATTCAAACCACTCCCTTGGTGTCTACCTGAGTTTTAGCATATTAGGGTTTGAAGGCACACTGTCTAAAATATGGTTCAAAACACTGCCATTTCCTTTCCTCTTAGATGTGAGGTCTTCTAGACAGGGACTGTTTTACATGATCTTCTGCACACTTGCAAAGATATGAAATTATAATTGTTATAATAATGAAATAAATAATAATAAATAAATAATGAAAAAAAGAAAAGAAAACAAATCCAGTAATCTAGTAAGATCTATAGCATTTAATACACACTCATCTGATTTCACAAATTTTGTTTAACGTATAATATTTTCAATAAAATAATACGTACACTTGAATGCCTGTGTTAGTCATGAATGATGATATTAATTTTTACTGAGTTTGTACCATATTTTAAAATCTCTACATATTAAACATCTGAGACTCAAGGGCTTTATATGATTTATGACAGTTTTGGAAAGATTTTGAGTCATTTACATTTGTGATAGACACTAATGGACCAACAAGTCTCTTTAATCTACAGTATCATACAGCACAAATCACAGCTTTAGGGCTTCTAAACATGCTGCTTTTAAAAAACGAAATTGTAATAAAACACTTGGTTGAATAATATTTAACAAGAGAGAGAGGTACTCAAACACAGAGAAGCAGATTGAGGGAGGTTCTCCTCCCCCTCTACTCTGCCTTAATGAGGACACATCTGGAACATTGTGTCCTGTTACGGGCTCCCCAGTTCAAGAGGGACAGGAAAATACTGGAGAGAGTCCAACAGAGGCTGTGAAGATGATGAAAGGACTGGAACATCTCTCTCATGAGGAAAGGCTGAGAGACCTGGGGCTGTTCAGTCTAGAGAAGAGAAGACTGAGAGGGAATCTTATTCATGTCTGTAAATCTCTGAAGGGTGGGGGTCAAGTAGAAGGGGCCAGTCTCGTTTCAGTGGTACCTTGTGACAGGACAAGTGGCAATGGGCACAAACTGGAACACAGGCAGTTCCACTTCAACATGAGGAAGAACTTTCCTGTGAGGGTGACGGAGCCTGGACCAGGCTGCCCAGAGAGGTGGTGGAGTCTCCTTCTCTGAAGACCTTCCAGACCCACCTGGATCTGTTCCCCTGTGGCCTGCCCTGTGTGATCCTGCTCTGGCAGGGAGGTTGGACTCAATGATCTCCAGAGGTCCCTTCCAACCCCTACCATTCTAGGAGACTATGATCTTAGCAACCATACTTGATTTTATCTCTTCAAAGTGCAAGCCATAGATAAAGTCTTCATGAGCACATGTGTGGAGAGAATTTGGGAAGGGATGGCTATATTTTTTTTTTCCCCTACAGGTAGGCAAGGGAGTACATTGCAGAAAATCACTTAAAATTACTTTTGTCAGTATGTTTACAAAGAGTATAATTTTATATCTATAATTAGTATCCAGGGTCCTGTCTTCCTCTAGAAACTGGATGATTCACAAATAAAAAACTAAAATGAAAAGTTATAGGTCACTTATTTTTATAGCTCTTCTCTCTATAGTTGTTACTGGCCACCTTAGGTGACAAAATACTCAGACATTTGATCTTATCCAGCAGAAAATATATTACCATTTCCTTGAAAGCCTATAAGTATTTTCTGTGCAATACTGCATCAATCTTAACTCTTGTTGAAGACATCCTATTCAAACAGTCCTGTGAGTGAGTCTGAGCATTTAGCAATATAGTATTGATTATCTTTCCAGTAATGTTATTTTCTTGAACTAAGGTGTTCAATAATGCTTTAAATATAAAAACAAAACAAAACAACAAAAACCCAAAAACTAGAATGAAACAGTAGCAGAAGAGTAAAAGTTATGCAACAGGAGAAAAATACACTAATAAAATGGAATGAGCCTGGAGAGAGAGATTCAGGTATTCTTTCCCAAAGAGAGAAAACTCTACAAATATTATTGAAAAGTACCCAAGATCTATTATGTTTCTTAGAAATATTAAAACTTCAGCTGCCCAGACATACCTGTCTACAAATGAAGGACCCAGCTACTGCCTATGCAAATTAAGGAACAGAAACTTTGAAGTAGGTAGTGCAATAAAACAGGTCGTATCACTCACCAACCGAAAGACTGCCTAAGATAGTTTTTGATGTGCTTGCTTAAATACACCAATATTAATTTTTTTTCCTCTTCACCTCTTTATGATTTTAAGATACATAAACAAGTCAAAAAATTCTAAAACTACACTATTCTTACACTATCATTTGACAGAGAAAGCAAAAGCTTTACAGCGGACTGTTAGAGGAGGTTTGTACACATTACAGAGGAAAGAGGATCTGAAAGTACACTCAAACATCACATCACACAAGTTACCGAAGCACTAGCATATGCAGGAAACTCAAGCGAAAAAGAATTTGAACTTGAGAAGCCTTTAATTACACTCCCTTTCCAATCTCTTCCCCAAAGATATGACAAAATAGGTTAGTATTATTATCTTCTGTTTATGTTTTAGAGAACTTTAAAGGCTAAAGCAGTTAAACCTCTAGCTAGATACACTCTCTTCTCATAAATAATTTAATTCAGATCAACACACTTACTTATAAGCAGCCCAAGTCAGGAGAACACTTCTGTATGTATTTTTATCACACTTAAGCATATGCTGACTCACAAATTGGATAAGCCTAGAAGATTTTTTTAGCCACTAGATTTAATCAACCTTTTCTGCTTAAAGGAAACTCTGAGCCTCTATCATATTACGTCCTCTGAACTGATGTGCAGACATCTCTCTCCCCTTTTATTGTCATATCTTTGCTCTGTTTGATAACATAGCTGAAAATTAAGACCTTGTCAAATCCAACTAAGAGTTTATGCAAGTTATGTATGTAAAAGGAGTATGATTCTATCTTCTGAGAAGCTCAAATAAAACCAAAGCATATAGATTCCTTTTCTCCAACCCATGATCACAGAGTTGTGATACCTCAGTCTGCGATTACAGAGCTGTAATACAGTTGAAGGCCACAGCTCAGGCAGATCTCCCCACTGACTTTCTGAGGCAGCAGCATCATAAAAAGAATTTTACTGAATGCTTCTCATGGACTCAGAGCACATAGATCATCCATCAAAGATGTGCCTGTCAGAGCCGTAGCACAACAATGCCCTGAAAGTTATGCTTAAAGTTACGTATGCTGTCATCTCATTACTTTCAGTGTAGTTACACATGTTCTAAGACATATTCATTCAACATTTTAATGGACAAGGGACCATTGAGAGGTGACTGTAAACATACTGTTTTCTTCAAATTCATCACAGAGATTTAAATGCAGTATGAGTATGTCTTGAAAATAATCCATAAACCTTTTCCGCAAAGCCACAAATTTAAAAACCAGATACTAACTTAAGAAATAATTATTTTTGGGAAAACCGAGATACTATTGAAAACGAGGGGTGGGTGGAGGGAAATATTGGCATGCTACAGTACAGTATTTACGGTTACAAGTAACATAACTATGCAAATAAGTATTTTAGTACTTCACACACTTTTGTTTGAATGTATTTAGTTACAATCGTAGTTCAATTTCCTGGATGATAGGTGTAAAATATCTAACCAGAAAATATGAAGTACAATGTACAGAAAATCTCCTTCCTTTTACTTTTTTTACCCAGGTACTCTATTGACCATAAAGATACCATTGATTTTGACTTACTGACATAAGAAGGTCACTCTTCCAGTAGAGTATATAAACAGAAAAGTAGCACTGAGCAGCACACCAGCTCTCCTGCTTCCAATTAAGTTAGATACAGATTATAATCTCTTGTGCTCAGATTCTAACAAACATATTCATAACAGAAACCAGTTATCTACACCAGTGGGGGGTGAAGGACACAACCATTATCAAACTATCTTAACCTTGAGTCTACTGTTTTTAGGAAGACGCCCAGGTAGGTCAAGCAGAATTATTTCTTTTTCTGTTCCTTAAAATGGAACATTGAGTCATTTATGACTGACTAGAGTCAACCTCACTCTTTTTACACTAGACAAAAGATGATCCTTGACGATCTGCATTGCAGAATGTAGGTTTCTAACTGCAGTGCTTGAGTATCATTGAATGTGAATTGCTTGCACTAACATGAAAGAGTCCACCAAGATCTAACAGTGAGCATAAAATTAGACCTTAAACCTACTGACAAAACAATGTCCGAAGGAGGAAACACAAATATTTATCCATCATATGATTCTTCCATCAACCACATCTCCTACTAGTTTTACTGTCTACAGTAAAGGTGTCAGAGAAATGGGAAAAAAAAATTTCATAATCAAAACTGATGCTAAACTAAAGGCATTCTGAGATGTTTAAAGAAGTTTCATTTTTCTTTAGTTCTCCTAGAGAAGATCATAATATTACTTTCCAGTATTTTTTTCTGAAAAAAAAATGTAGCTTAGCTCATATATATATATATACACATATATATAAGTAAAGTAGAAAAGAAGCTTCAAATCTGATGATTTTATTTGGTTCATTTTATTTCTTTCCTAAAACCCACCCTAAGCCTTTTCATATTCAAGAAAGACATACTCAACTTTGCTAATTTATTTAAAATAATAGCTTCTCCACCTGCATATTATCAACAGATCTGAGCTATGATTTGTTAGTGTGACAGCACTGAGTGGTATTATAACAATAAAAACTAGGGGAAAAAAAATCTGTGTGACTCTAGTCAGACATTCTTTTGTATATTCAAAAAGAAATTGAAAAAAAAAAATGGCTTTGCTACAAGGCCGCTGTTAGATATGACTTTGTCTTCTTTTTAATTCTTTAAAGATGTAAGAATGAAACAGTTCACTGAAATATAAAGTTTAGAGAACGAACCAGATGACAAGTTGTAAACTCTTCAATCCTATCCTAGTAGTCAGTATAGCATATAGATACTGTACATTGGCATTATTACAGTATGAGCTTTAACCTTATGTCACTAGCTTTTAGAATTTAGTGATTTTCAACTTGTGGTCCCTGGGTCATCTAAATGTTTATGGAAGGTAATAGGGAAAAAAAAAGTGCATTATGAACAACACTATAGTGACTCTAGGGCACATCTCTACATTAGGAATATTTCAGGCATCCACAGGGTGAAACAACAGTTTTCTATCTTCCTGGAGGATCAAAGGTCCCTTTTGAGTAACAGCAGAAAATACCTGAATCAATTTAAAGTTAAAAAAAAAACCACCAAAAAGCATGATATACAGTTCAGATAAAATCTCAAACTATAGAGATAAAATTGATTTTCCTTAAAATCATGAAAGTGATACTATTTCATTTTCTATATTATACATTTTGTGAAAACTTCAGATGTCAAAAAAAAAGATTCCAAAGAAATCTCAAACATATCTTACCAATGATAAAAAGAATCTCCACTGCAATGTCACTGACAGTTGTGCTTCGAGTTGTAGACAGCTCATCATGGCCAATAAAGCAAACGTTGTAAGGTACAGTCACGGCAACATAAAACGTTGCCAATAAAATAAGCCAGTCCCAGCCAGCTTTAAAAGTGCTAAAATGCAACAGTATGAATTTGGATTTTTTTGCATCCGAAACTTTGTATTCTGGAAATGCTGGTTTATCTACAAAAACATTCTGAAAGAGAGAGAAAAAAATGGAATGAGTCAAAACAATAATTTGATCATACCGATGCATTTCTTCCAATCAAGCCATTAGATTTTTAAAAAAGGGTAATGAAAAATGGCATACTTGTATGCAGGCAACAGCTAATTCTAATTTTCTAATGTAGTTCTCACACTTGTTTAGACAGATGGTTCTGTTGATGGAATAACTTTTGTGATGTTGAGGTAGGAAGAAGATTGATAAGGAATAGATTAAACAGAATGAGATTAAATGGAAATAGAAGACTGAATCTGGCAAACTTCCTCTCTTGGATGAATTCTGATGGAAGAGCAATGTTTCTCTGCTGGACAGATAGTTTAAGTCTTTGCATACATGAGGACATAGTACTTCAAATAGGAATAAACATATATATAAGAACAGATAGTGTTGAAGACACCTATACATATTTCAGAGCTGCGAGTGGGTTGTTCTGTACTAACTCTAGCCCGGTGCTGTGGACTGAACAGCTGTTAGCATTTGAAGAATCTCTCCTGGTTCAGTTTCATCTAAGGGAATCCAGTTCATGTGCCCAAGACTGCTGTGAACCAAAGCACAATTAGCAGGAATTCTCTTTAGAACTGAACTTCTGATCTAAGCAAAAACGTAGACCCATCATAACATGGCTGCAGAACAGATTACCTTCACTGTTGGACTATATCTAGCTTTGCCACTTGTCTCGAGTCTTTGTCAAACCAGCAAAGGACTTTGCAACAAAGACTTCAGTCTTAAGCATGTGTTTTATAAATTCTTATGTCATCTTTCAGAGTTTTAACAAAACCATCTACCCTCCTGAAAAGCAGCATGTAGCACATGACCTGCTTTGTATTATTTACTAACAAGATTTTTGCTTACTGTCATTGTTCTCCTGGTTAATGCCGTTCCATTAATGAAACACAAAACAATATTCTGTACTCAGCAAGCTAAGATTACTTCTGATTTTGAAGTTAATCACTATGAATATAAAAAGACAACAACTGCATGACTGTGGACTTAATTGCATTTGCCTTGCTTGTCACATTCTTTCTCTTTGTGTGTTTCTTTTGAAAACTGATGCCCTTGCCTTCTCCATTCTTGATTCTCATTCATGAATCTTCGGAGATGAACTTTCATTGTTGTTAGTGTCAGCCCATTTGTAATTGCAGAGAAGAAAATGTTCCTCTTACAATTTTCAATTCATAGCTCTAAAAATCTTGGCACTAAAGGTAGTGAATTAGTCTGATAACAAATTTTTAAACCAGTACAATATTTGTACTAGGATTTTGACAGTACAGGGAAGTCATCAAAAGCTACTTAAAAGTCATGTTCCCCTAAATTTTACCATACTATAAAAATATCACTGGAAGACTTGGTCACATTTTGTAGTGGTTTGGGTTTTTTTTTCAATTTTTCAACATTTAACTTTTTTTTTTTTTTTAACACTTAGTATTTATATTTGCTATAAGTACCTGTATGCCCTTTGAGGCATTTACCAGCTGTGTATTTTCATGTCCTTAAACTATATCAAGTTTTTTCTACTTTTAAAATGTAAGGTAATAATGTCTAAGGGAATAATTCTGCACCGTTGCTTAATTTTGGTAACCAATAAAAGGAATATGCCCAATGGCAAATCATCTTTTCAGAGTGTTCATGATCACTTTTTCCATTGTCCGTCTTCCATCCTCTCCTTAAATACAGGAAAAAAAAACTAAAAAAAAAAAAGCAGACCATTTTCCTCCATTGGCCGTGTCAAAGATTTTAGTGTTTTGATGTCAATGATATACAAACTAGAAATTAATGCTGTTCTGAAATTTTAAGAAACACTGTTTCTTTTTGCTAACCCTGCTTCTAATAACTATAGGCTCTCACCTTTGGAACAGGCTCTCAGGTAATATTCTAGCAAACTTTTATACATGCATACTTATTGCACATACATCTCCAGTTTTCCTCTGCATTAACTTTTCTCCTGAAACAGGTCCATAGAGTAGGAGAGTTATTCTTTCTCTTGAGCATATTTCTTTAGAAGTCTTTTTGCTGCTATATTTTTGGTTTTGCCTTTTGTCTGATTTGGTTTCTACAACATTCACAGGGTGGTTATGAATTTACTTAGAGTTACTAGATGAACATAGAAGTAAATTAAGAAAGAAATCTTAATACTTCAGGTAGGAAAAGAGAAATTTACTCTGCACAAAATTGGAGACATTCACATAAAACATTACCTAAATTAAGTGTGACCTAAAGCTTATATAGCATAGAGCTTTTCAGCTAGAGTAATACCTTGAGATGCTTTATTATTTGTTTAGCAAGTAAAAATTATTGAAATGGAATAATTGGGATAGTAAAGTAAAATGGAACCTAAAATTAAGTTCTGAGAAATTTTCTAATGTAGCTTTCCTGGGGTTAAATAAATGTCTGTTTACAGTATGGCTAAATGCATTGTCTTGCAATAAGAATTGTAACAAATACCATAGTAGGCAAAACGGCACTTATGTCAACTGCACTTAACTCCTTTAGTTACTGAAAAATTACGACTAAGACATTTTTCAGGTACTTACTGACATTTTACAGCACTTTTTTTTTTTTTTAAAAAAAAGACAGTACAAAGAGTGTATTTCTGAAAAGGAAAGAATTGTACCCACATTATTAATTTTTAATTTGTTCTTCTCTCTTCTTTGTAGGTGTCCAGAGATATGATAAAGGACAGCTCTACTCCGTCTTCGTGCTGACTCAAAATGGGACCCTGCTCTTCCTCTTCCTTTCCATTTTTCTGCAAAACAGAAGTGAGAGTCCATTAAACAACAGGAAATGGCACTTTAACCTTTGGGAGCTGAACTACTGATATTTTAGACTTTGGCAAAAATAGAAGGTGAGATGTAAAGATATCACACACCTTTCCTTAGTTTTGCTTTATCTTTGGCAGTTAAGAAAACAAAATCTCTCTCCTGAAGGGCAAATAAAAATCACTGTGAAGTTTAAATCAAAAAGGCCTTCATGCAACTCAAAAACAATTATTACAACATACCATTTCATAGATAAGAAAATGTACTCTTTGTGATTTGACCAGAGGCAAGCATTTCTAGGAATAACCACTTAAAATGTTCTTATGGTGTTCCTACTCTCTCTCTTATTCTGGGGAAAGAAAAAAAAAAAAACAAAACAAACTCTTGTGATGTACTTCTAAAAAAAACAAAGAATCTGACTCGTGCCAGGCTCTCATTATGTCAGAATATGCTAATTTGCAAACTTGCTCATTAATAACATCCAGTTCTTATATTCACACATTTAGATTTCTTTTCCCACCACATGGTCACAGACATAATCACTTGACACATTCCTTGGTGACATGAAATCTCTTAAGAGTAAGACTGAACACTGTTTTGGAATAGGTTGGTGGGTTTTCCCTCCATTCAGATGTCTGTAATTGTCAATCATGGGATCAAATTTTGTTCTTGTTTATACAGCAGCAAATTCAAAGTAACTTCAGTAACACTGATGGAATTACAGTGAATTGATGTCAGAGTAAATGAGAGCAGACTTTCTGTGATGTGTCAGGATTAAGAAAAAATGAATTACGGGAATAAAGAAGCTGTCCATCAAACAGATTTAATTAAAGTCAGCTCGATGCATACAAATTAGTGTGGAAAAAACCAAAAAACCAATTAGCAGAACCAGAAATTAACAACAAGCAAAATAGCTACATCTTGAAACCTGCCTAGAAGAGCAAGAAAGATTTGAATAGTAGGAAACTGATGTATTTTTGGCTCTACAACACAAAACCACACGTAACAAAGGAAGCTAAACTTTTCAAACTTGTTGGTGAACAATGTTTCATGTAATCCATACAAGAGCCCGGTCGAGTTGAGGACTTTTTACATGTCAGTAAAAAACACACAGAAGGTGAAAGAAAGAAAAGGAAAACAAAAAATAAAAGAGAAGGGAAAAACAATGCCCTGCAAAGCCAAACAGCTGCTCAAAAGCTGGAGGAGGCAGATGGAGAAGCCCCATATTTTCCCCATCTCCGATACAGTATCTGCAGGTGGTTTAAAGAGCTACAACACACACAGGTGGCAGATACAATGAAGAAAGATAAATCAAAAGTGACTATTTCAGAAAATACTCTATGTTGCTTTATAAAATTTTCATCTTTTAATCATCAAAAGCATCTGACATAGGAGAGTCTGAGAGAGCTGGGACTGTTCAGCCAGGAGCAGTGAAGCCTCAGGGGTGGGGACCTTATCAACGCACATAAATACCTGATTGGGGGAGGTAAAGACGACAAAGCTAGAATCTTCTCAGTGGTGCCCAGTGGCAAAAGGACAAGAGGCAATGGGGACAAAAATTAAATATGTGAAATTCTGCTTAAGAAAATTTTTTTTTTTTACTTTGTGAGCAGTCAAACACTGGAACACTCTGCCCAGAGAAGTTGTGGGATCTCTGCACTTTATGATATTCAGCACACACCTGGACATGGTCCTGAGCAACCTGTTCTAGTTGACCCTGCTTTGAATAGGGGACACTGGAGCAGACAGTCTCAACTATTGTATGATTCTGTAGTTACTATATATTGTACACATTTTTATGATAATGCTGGAATAAAGTTTAGAAATCTGTCCTAATAATTTTATATTTTTTTTAAAGAGCTAAAAATTTTCTTACAGAAAAAAAGCAACAAATAGATTAAAGCAAAAAGTAGTTGAGCAGTGATGGCTAAAGGAAAAAAAGAAGGCCAAAGGGAAATTCAATAGGCGAGTTTTAGCAATGATTATAACAGTAGAATGCTACGTCTGTATAACCCACCTTATTACATATTTGCATAGAGATTAGAGACCTAAAAGTCAAAGACTAACTTAATTTCTTATTTTCCTCCCTGGATTCATGTAATCTCACTAATTTACAGTACGTGTCCAAGTTTATTACGGAAAGTTCATACACAGAAATGAAAATACACTGACCCAGCCATATTGGAGTCTGGATTTGGAGTCAGGTATTTTCAGTTTAGTCAGTTTTCCCGCAACAGGACAATGGAACTCTTAACCAGTTTACCAAAATGTAGCTCATCATAAATTAAGATGCTAAAATAAATCTCCTATAAAACTGTTTAAGAAACAGTTTCTGAAGGCATCACTGCATTTATAAAAAAATGAAACAAAACAAGTAACTTTTCCTGTATATTGGAAAGGAAAGATCACAATTTGGATTTAAAAAGCCCAGGTTTAGGAAGAAAAGATGTTGAATTTTTTACATTTACAACAGTAAACAATTGTAGGTATTCTTAAGCAAACCTTCTTACCAGACCAATTTACAGGTACTGGGAACATATGTTATTGAAAACAAACTATCAATATTGAAAAGTTGCAGCCTCTGAGAACACTGCAATTAAAGTGGGTGGGGGAGAAGAATGGTAAATTAACTTAAAAAACCAAACCATAACAAACAGCACAGAAGAAGCCATATGAGAGTTGCTGAGTATCACAGCTCTTCTTAAAGACTGCCAAACTTCTCATCATGTGTTTTTTGCCTTCTTCTTACATGGAAGTCTTAGGACAAAACCTCCCCACTGGTTGATAGGGCTGATTTCACTGGAAACTTTTATACAGAAGAAGAGCAGAAAAAATCCTATTGAATTTGTATTTAGAATATATACTCAAAAGAAAAGATCACAGAATACATCTAACATTTGGGCTGAGTAATGGGAAATCAGACAAAAAAAAGTGGATTTTTGTAGGTGCCTTGGCACAAAGAGGCAACTGAAGTTGTCTGAACAGATGAGATAAAATAGATAAGAAAATGTCTGCAGAAAATCAAAAGAGAGTATCAACTCCTGAGGTCTGCAAAAGTTAAAGACAAACCATAGGAAAAGAAAGGCCATAAAATCAGGAGATAAAGCTTAGGAAGGTGTCATTATAAAAGTATAAGGAGAATAGGAAGAAACAGATGGCATCAAAGTTAGGAAAAACATGAGGAATGAGTCTGCAGAAGACTTCTGGAGGTGTAGCCAGTGAGCTTGTATTACCATACAGTGTTGCTGAAATGCCAGGGGGGCCAGGCAGAATTTGGAGAAAAAGAACATTAAGGGGTTTTGTTAGACAAGATTTCTATGGAGTTTAGAAATTAAAGGGAGATGGAGTGTGGCTATTAATGTTCCCTACAAATTACAAAGTCTCTTCTGGGTAGAACAGAGACGAGATAGACTGAAACAAAACATTAATACAACAGCCTTCATGGGCAGAAGAGTTTCACACCGAGCACAGTTGTATCTAAATTGTCCTTGCCATACACAATTTAACTTCAAGATATGGCACAAAAACAACAGATTTTTTTTTCATAATGGCAATTACATTCTAGCAAGAGCTGGCTTTCAGCTCTAAGTTTACAAGTCAACTGATTTTGAAAGGACAAATTCAGTAATCTTTAAAAGATAAAATTATCTTTTTAGGAACATTTAATGTGAAAATATTGTCTGGCAATATGTATCAATCAAGATCTTTAATAATAAACTAAACACAAACTCAATTTTCTGTTAATACAAGGCACATCCTACATGTCTGATAGTAGTTGCTGTCTAAGAAAAGAAGAAGCAATTATTCTAGAAGTTAAACATTCTGAAATTTCAGCTACTGAATCACTTGCATAGATTATATTGGGAATTCTCTTCTGACAATGCTGAGGTGATGTTCACCAATGGAGGACTACTGAATCACTCTGTACAGGAAAAATTTGAATGTTATTCAAAGAGCTAACGTATCATTAAATTTATTTTCATATAGCCAGGTAGATTTACATGAAAATAAAGATGTTTGAAAATATTTTGAATAAACAGTTAAATCCTGTTTCTTATCTCACTATATTATATAAAACAGTGTTATCTGGCAAAGCCTCACACTAAATGCTACTTTCTGTTGCCACAATGCAAACAAGTATCATCATAACATAAAACGATTGCCATGGTTTTAAAATAAGTATAAAAGGAAAGAACACCCAAGTTTCAGGATTATGTTCTAAGGAGGACATTGTGAAGACAGCTAAATGTCAATATTCATAAGCTTATAACAATTGAATGGGCATTTGCTGGTGTAACGTAGCCCTGCATTAGTGCCTTCCTCTGTCAGTACACAGTGGGAGGATTAATTTTTAAATGTGCAACAGTAAACATGAGGTAAAATCTGCTTATATTCACAATTTGACATGAACCCACAGCAAAAGCTGAAAAACATATTAACCATCCTAAAAAATTCATAGAGTTATAAAATCTTTATCAGATAAACAATAGCTGTCATTTTACAAGCAATCAGCGATAGACCTGTTTCAAGTCATCACTGGCATACTAAATGTGATTTCTCACTGAGTGTATCCTGAAAATTTGCATCTCTCATAAGGTAAATCATTAGCCTTTAGAGCACAGATGTTCTGACAAGCTCTCTTCTACATGGCCCCACACAGCATGCTTTAATAAATGACTTTCCTAAAACTTTCATAAGAGCAAATTTTTCTGAGGCTTAAGGAGAAAATAGTTAAAATATGTTTAATATTTCAACTATTTTACGTTGAGCTGAAATAATCTGTCCAAAGCAGATGTAGAGAAAAAGCTGCAAAACGTACTTGTGTACTACTTCAAAGTCTTTTTTTTGGTCATCTAGCTCAGAAATTTTCAAATATGTTCTGTGCAAAAAGTGAAGGATGTTAAAAAAAACAACAAACAACCCTCCGTTATTCAGGACTTGAAAAGTGAGGCAAAGGTGAAATTATTTGTCCAAATGTACAGAATAGGCAGACATTTGTAGCATAAATGTTGATTTAGAAATATTCAACAGCACAGGGAAGCATAATATTTCCTTTTTTAAAGTACTAAAATGGTGCAAAAGAATGCTGAATTACACTTGCCTGTAGCTGAAATGTAACTATTTTATTGAAAAGCTACTACTTAAAATCAGAAAAAGTTGAATATTAATTGTTCCACAACTTCAGAAACACATAAGGAATCGTAATGTCACATCTATGTTGTTTCTGAGCTACACAGGAATCAAATTGTCATTACAAATTGAGAAATTTATATAAATCCCAGAGTAGTACCAGACTGAAAAATTCAGCAATAATGAAATTTTATGGCATTCTAAAAGTTACTCTTTCTGTCCATCGATTAACTTTTTCTAGACTGTTCCTAAAAAAAAAATCGTACCATTGCAAAATGCAAACCTGGAATAGATTCACTGCCTTTGATATACAACACAGGTCAATGCTGACTGCATAACTGTCATCCCTCCCACTGTCTTTTTTTTGTGTTAGCAGAATTTAGCAAAACTTGACTACACTATATAGTCAAAATTATTTTATGGCAACTGTGAATCATTAGCATAACACAATCTTTGTCCAAATTCATGAGAGAATCCTGGCATGGTTTCCTTTCAGAAGCAAATAAATGTGAGAATGTATTTCTTATATTATTGGATATTCCCAAAGATATACTAAATCTTATAGCTTCATATAATGTAATGAGAATCAGATGACACAAGAATAGCTATGCATCTCAATAGGCAAAATAATTTCTAAAGTTGTATGTTCTGCTTATGGAAAAAAACCATAAAAAAATGCATTCACTCATCTTAGCCATGCTGAAATCAGATTCACAGAAAGATACTTGAAAAGGTCTAGCTTTTCCAAAATGTATCTCATAAAATCCAGAAAGTAAATAAATTAAAACAATGCATTAAAACAAATTTCATTTTGAGGACAAAGTACTCTGTCCTCTGGATTCTGTGTTTACAAAATATGGAGCAATATGTAAGTAAAAAAAAAACCACAAATAAGAACTTCAAGAGATTATTTATCCTCATGACATATATCAATTTCTTAATTGGAAAGCTAGAAGATCTCAGTAGTGAAAGGTACAAGAGAGAGAAAGCTAATCTAGGTGTGAGTCTCAAAAACTTCTCAGTATTGGTTCTCATAAATGTTGCAATTCACACAAACCTTCCTTTTTGTCTTCTGCAGCAATCTTCACTTTTGTGTCTGTTATATCTTTGAAAGAGGCCAGAAAAAGTACTACATCTCCTTTTTCATTCTTTATAGGAACAATATCCAGTAGGCACCAGAATGAAGACCCTGTAAGGATAAAGAATGAATTTAATTCAGAACAGCTGTCTTTTAGGAGAGAGAGGGTGAAAAAAAAGTGAACTACTAAATCTACAATTAATGTAATTCAAAAAAAAAAAAAAATCTTGTTGAGGAGGTTAGTAGTCAGGGAAACACAGATGTTCAGCTCATGTAAATCTCTGCATCACTGGTTCAAGCTCAGTAATACTGCTTTCTCTAGAAGCAAGGCATAAATTTAAATGCAAAATTTACCTACAGGGACCATTAATAGAGTATAACGAAGCTGCTTACTCCTCTGAAACTCTGTTTTCCTTTGAACTCTTAACTGATGTTACTTATTTTAATGGAATAGCTTTCACTTTGTTAACTTGATATCTGAAGCTTCCATATTCACTATAGTATCATTCTGCCTTAATCATCTGACTTGATACTCATTAAAACCTCTTGACAGAAGACCTGATAGTCAGAGCATCATTCCACTAATTCAAAGATATCTAAACTAATCAGATATCAGACTTAAAATAGAAATAGAATTAACTCCTTGCACCTTACAGATGTCAAGATTTACAATGCCACACATCATCTGTAAGATTATTATCAGCTATCTTCCTTACTATCTATAATGTTCACCTTGCTAGGACTTAAGTTAGACACTGCTGACTTTGGCAATATTTTTAATTTGCGAGAACCTTTCTCCGCCCACATATGCTGCATAATTCTTAGAACATCAGGTTAGAAAGGACCTTGAGGAACATCTGGTCCAACCTTTCTTGTCAAAAGCATGGTCCAGACAAGGTGGCCCAGCACCCTGTCCAGCTGAGTCTTAAAAGTGTCCAATGTTGGAGAATACACCACTTTCCTGGTGAGATTATTCCAACGGCTGATGGTTCTCATTGTGAAAAATTTTCCTCTTGTGTCCGATTGGAATCTCCCCAGGAGTAACTTGTACCCATTACCCCTCATCTTTTCCATATGATTCCTTGTAAAAAAGGATTTTTGTCTCTATCTTCCTTGTAGCCATTCTTGAAATATTGAAACATTATATTCATACACAAAATTATGTAGAATTAGACATATACATTATATAGTATTGTATGTTATATATGATGTAATTATATATCTTAAAATACATTGTTACTGTTGTCACTGATTGTGTCACGCGTCCTGTTTGCAAGGTATGTTGTAATTCCAACAGCATCACTCATAAGTTCATTGCTAAGGCAGACCAGTCAGAACAGAAGGTAAGAATGCTAGATGCTGGGAATGCACTGGAAGTATAACAGACATCTCAGCAAACATCCCAGATCCAAAATCCTATCCATTCTGGGCTAATTCAGCCCAGTGCCAGCCTTTTGTCTTTTTCAGTTTTGGGGTCTCAGCACTACCTACCTCCACTCACCAGCAGCCTACTCATATCAGTTATAAAATATGTAAGTACTGCTAAAGAATTACTTTTTTAGTTTTAAATTTCTTTATGGACATGTCTTTATACTTCCACAATCACATTCTTTCCCAATATACTATTTTTGGCATTCATTTGCAAGCACAAGTCTACTTTAATTCCTAAAAAGGAACAGGAATATTTCCCTGGACTACTGCAGCCATATTGCCACTACTGCCAAATGATTTGATGAGCTTCAGAGGGATCCTTAGGAAGAGTAAGCAGATGAGTATCCTTCCCATTCCATTCACTGTCTTCTGAACTTTGCGGTTCTGAAAGTGAACTGAACACACGAAAATCACAATTCAGCGTTCTAATTTAAATTTTCAACTGAAAGATCCCTGACCGCCTGTTGAAGGCTGTAGGCAAACACAGGAAGGGAAACGGCAGCTTCCCGTTTGAAGGACCTTCACAGTTGAAAGAACAAAAGTAAACTTCAAAGAGAATTCATCTTGTGCTCTCCATCTTGATCAAACTTTCCAAGAGGTGGACAAGCAGCTTTGAGAGTAACATTACTAGTTCAGTCATCAGGTAATGTTCCCATTTACGGTATCTAAAGAAGGGACAGGGAGAATGGGGAATAGAAGGAAAGAAGACTGGAAAAGGAGAGAAAAATCACAGGAAGAAACAGACTGGCTTTATATTTTTGAGGTTGAAAACAGGGCAAGAAAAAAAGTTCAATTAAAACAAGGTAGAACTGATATTAGAAGCAAGACATTTCTACTGTGCCTTCTTCCATTTAATTTTTAATTTTTTTTTCTTTGTACAGTTTTGTCTCTTTTATCAAAATTCTGGGAAAAACTGCTCAATGGCATTACTGTCAGAAATGTTATAGCGTCATCACCCTATCTGAAGCGAGGCATTCAAACAGAAGCAGCATTAAGTAATTTTACTTTCTCGCTTAAAAATAGAACCACAGTTCTCTTTAGAATATCATTATAACTCTTAAACTGGCCAAATTCTTACTTGTAAAATTACATGCTGCCTAGCTGCATTCTAGAAGGAGTCTCTGTTGGACAAGAACTCCCTCTCAACTATAAACACCACCAAGAGCAACAGTTGTCTTTTAAACAGCTGTTTTAATCTCAATCAGCAGTGGAAGCGTATCTTACTCTTTTCAATTGTTTCATATCTTTTCTACACACACACACAAATTAGACATTAAGGCTGCTCCTGGAAGAAAGTTGCAGACATCAGTCATGTTCAAACAAACCTAACTCAGTTACTCTAAGAAGCACATCCGTAATATTATCTGAAATGATACATTTGTAGGTTTAAAGAAGTTATTGTAACATGGTTCATCATTAGAAACAGACAAATCCATGTAACATTTTATATTTTAATGCATTTGCTCTTTTATATAATCAAAGTGCATTTGAATTCTTTGCAGGTGAAGAGTGGTCACTGAAATCATTCCACACCCTGTCTCTTTGTCTTCAATAACATTTTCTCTTATTATCTGTCCTCATTATCCTTCTATGTAAAAATATCTAAAATTATTTTCACTAAACAAAGCAAATACACCTAAAAAAATTGGTATGCATCACTAAATAAAAACACATACCCCACACATGCACAGGCTACTTATTTCTTGAAGAGTTGCAGGCTAATGCCCTGCAGAGTGGAGCTGCCAATCTTGGCATTACTCAGACGCTCAGTCTTCAGAAGTCCTAAACTGAGTCTCTTAGTTTGTTGGGTTTGGGGTTTTTTTTTTTTTTTTTTCCCTTTACTCTGAAAGGATCAAATTAATACAAAGTCCTCTTCAGGACTAGAGGAGATGATCCTGTTTAGGTCAGGACTAGGTCAAAAACGTGCTAGCACTCTGTCAAAACCAGAAGTGCGCTGTCTTTTGCCACCGAGGAGCATTCTTGAAAAATACACAATGCAATTCACTACATAGCTTTTACTGAAAGCCAGCATCATACAATTCCATAAGCCAAAAGAACTTTCTACTCATCAAAAAAAGTAGTGCCCTATTTTGTTACAGTTCTTTTGAGTGCACTCATTTGGAAGACAGAAATTCTTTCCCTGCTTCAGATGGTGCATACAAAGGTCTTCCGTATTGTCAAGAGTCGTCTATCAAAGAAATTTCTTTCGGAGGTTTATTTATATAGAGACTCTCTTTATTGCTTCAAGCCACCACTCTTGGAGAAAGAGTCTAATCTTTCTCTTGCATTATGAACCAAAGGTTCAAAATGTATTTTAATATCCTCAAGGCTTATATAAGCACATCACAGGGAAGGAGAAAAGAGACCAAATGAAGCATAATCTTATCACAAAGTAATTTGGCTATAGTCCACCTTTTATATAAACATAAAAAAGAGAGTGCTTTATGGTCACTCTCAACCAGCATTTCTAACTTTCCTCGCTCTGACCGCTAGAAGTCTGTCCTCAAACTGAAATCAAACAAAGGTCAATAGAAAAGGAATTTAAAAGGGAGTAAAAACCTGCCATCAGAATGCCAACAGCCTTCAGAGCCAAGCATTCCTTCCATTAGAAAATAAGGCCAGCTTAAACCACGGAACAGACTCAGACCATTAGCCCTACTGACGAGCTACGTGTGCTCATGGTACAATAATACTTTAGTCCTGCCCACTCAAGATTAAATAGCCAGAATGGAAACCTTTGGTGGATATTTGGGTATTGAAGAGGTATCAAAATATAGAAATAGTATGGGATCATTGACAATCAGCTTATTTAATTATTTAACAAAATAATTAAATTCTGCACCCATCTCATCAAATTTTTAACTGAGCTTCTCAGCAGTTAGTATTTTCTTAGCCATACATATTCCTATTAATTATTTAAAACCAACGATACTGGTGCGAAGCTGCGTTCTTTTGCTCTTGTCAGTCTGGAAGTAGTTTTGTCCAGGCAGACAAGCTTAAGCCTTCCTTTTTTTGCCCTGTGTCAAACATCAGTGGTTATCTTTACATCCTCGGGACTTTGCTTGCCACACCAGTCTCCAGACAGAGACTGAGCTGGCTTGCTTTGCTCCTTCCATCACTCAAAGGCAGGAAATAACAGAAAGAACAAATTCCCCTGAACTATTCCCACCTCTCGGTGAGAGGAAGAGGGATTAAGATACAGAGCCCTTCCATGAAGCTCTCATTAACAGAGTTACTAATAGTTCGCAAAATAAACTTGCTGCTGGATAGACGATATTGTCAGAGAAATTTTAGCCCAATCACTTCCACTTTTCCATCACCGACACCAAGACTGACAGACCAGGATGCCAAAGACTGTCTGGGGAAACTGAACTCTCATTAGCTTAGCCAAGATTCCCAGTGCCACTGGTAACATTTCATATTGAACGTTCTGTGATTTTAACAAGATCTCAACAAAATGTTGACGAGAGCAAAGTGCAAAGAAGAAAATAATGCTTTAAAAAATAAATGTAACGGAGCTAAATAAAAAGAGAATGAAGCTGAAAGAAAAAGTATAGCTATAATTAGAGTACTTTCTCTCGTAAACATCACAACTTTGACAAGGATCGGTTACCACAGCTAATGCAAGGTTTTGCTGCTTTAAACAAAGCACCTTATTCTTCTCCATCACCTCTGCAGAAATCACCTGTCTGTATAACGAAAATCTATCATTTCTTCCTTGAATTCTGCTACTACAGGTGACAGCCTGTGTGCAATACCCTACTGGCAGTCTTTGGTCTGACAACACTGCAAGAAAACTAACAAGAACTCATATGCGCTATCAGGTAACTGATTTCTATGGCTACTGACGGTTGTGCTAATACTTCCATAGGAGAAGTAAAGAAGGCTAAAGAACTTGCTTCCACAAGTTTGGTATGGCCAACAGATCATTCTTGTATCCTACACGCAAATCTCCGTACAAGTTTTAACAGCCAATGTAAATCCATTCTCAAAATATCTTAAAGCAGAACACAGAAATTGATAAAGGAAAGATGATACATCAGATACCTTAATAACAAGATAAAAATTGCATTTCAACATAAATAAGCAGGGAATTATTAATCCTGTGGAGTTGGTTTAGAAACTCCCATTAAAAGTATCTCTATATGACTCTGTATAGGCTATGGAGTATCACAAGATATTATTCAAGTCTATCTCATCTCATCAAAGAACGTGCAAATCCCCCCTCTGTGTGTTTCCACCCTTTTTTCAACACCCGATTTCAGCCTATGCTCTGTTCCCTCTGCTGACAGGTAACTCACTGACTCACGTATCATGTTGCCCAGCATGTCTATCTTTTTCTGCCATCACTGCCATTATGGAGAAACGAAGAGAGACAAAGGATGTTCCAACAGGAGACACGTTTCAGCATAGCAATCTCCAAACTGCTAGTGTTCAGCAGAGAGAGGCTTAACCTCACCACCTCAAAGTCTCTATGTATTACTACTTGGACAGAGACTGCCTGTTACAGCAGCTCCCAGTTTGAGTGCATGACTTTTTCAACCTTAGTGCTCTTCACATTTTTGGTATGCAACAGCTAGTGCATCCCTGCAGAGCACATTTTATGCAAACAAACTAAAGCTCCAGTACATCTACATTTCAGCTTTGTTTACTCAGCTTTCCTGTCTCTCCTCTTAGAACTCCACTATCTTTTCTACTTCAAAAAACTGAGTTTGAAAATCCTCTGGTTACATTTGAGTTTTCATTGAGAAAATTCATTGCCTTTTACATTCAGCAGAGAAGCCAAGCAATGTCTGTTAAAGCCATGTGACGTACTTTGTGTTTACTACTTACATTTTCTCTGCTGTAATTTCCCTTTCCTATCTCCATCCAGATTGGAAAAGAAAAATGCATTTAAGGAGATGAATACTTCCCTGATGCAATATATTTACCAGCTTATATTTACAATAATTAGTAAAATACACAGGATTATCTAAAAATTCAGTTAAGTCAATGGAATGCATTCTGTTTAAATGCAAAAAGCTTCAGGGCTGATTCATAAATACTATCAGTCTGAAAATTACTTTTCCTCTACCTCCAATGACCTGTCATGGTCATAATGGTACAAGCCATCCAACATTTGTGATCTAACTCCTGGGAAAATACTCATTCAAATAGTCTGTTTAGATCAATCAATATCCAGTATCTAAAGTTGAAAAAACCCAAATAAATAAACAAACAAAACAAACAAACAAAACAGACAAGGCAAAATACTGTTTCTTCAGTATCTCTGTATGGACTGGTTCAAAAATAACCAGGCTCAATCCTTCCTGAGCTGTCTAGCCTTTACCCTCTTCAGTTGAATTCTGTTTTTTTCATTGCTTTGAGTTGTTCGGTCCCAAAATGAGTAAATTTTGCTTTCCCTTGCTTACTGTATTTTTGAAATCTATTGTTATAACTGTGTGTATAACCTACAGTCCTTATTCCTTCTGGATTTTCACAGCTTCTAATTCAATACATAGACGTAATCACAGCAGTAAGTATGATGGATTTCCCAGTCTACTACGGGATGTACTTTTGCCCCTTGGGGAAAAAGCACAAGACATTTTCTTAAGCCAGGACGACCTGTTATATACGTGTACGTATGTATGCATATATATTTACATAGACGCACATATATATATGTCTCTGTGCCACTGGGAGGTCTCCCCCTGCTAGGAGAGGTGTTGGTCACAGCCTCGTGCTTATTCATACAGCTTTCAATAGACATTACATGGAGAAAAGAGGGGATTCTGCTGGTTAGTCATTTGCTTAGATTGCCTAGCTCCAGTTTAGGATTTGAACAGTCATTTTTCACTGCTTTTTCCACAAGATTAGGTCAAAGAGTATTAGGCACCTCTATAGTTTCTAGTATGTTAGTTTTAGCTGTTAATATTAATCATGAGTTTTCAGCAAGTTTGAGGATTTTCTGTGGAGCCAATCATTCAAGAACTTTAGCCTGAACTTGATATGCTTTGAGCCGCCAACTCTCTGGGCTAAAACTGGGACCTGAGAAGGGTTGAGTTGTGAATCTGGCTTGATACCTCCATCCTGTCAGGCTTACGTTTTTTGTACAGAAGAGTTTTGAAACACACACTGAGAAATTACATAACACTGTAGAGAGGATTAATCTTCCACAGTTCACCACTTGAATCCAAGTGAGTACATGCTGTAAAGAGACTCTGAGTTACAGCAACCTCCCCAGTTGGAAAATAGTAGGTTTTAACTTTTTAATTACTTATCTACTTTATAAAATCAGACTGTTGTTGCAATTCCCTGGTCAAATCAGTGAGTGGGTTCAACAGACAGTGCTAATATGAGCCTCCTGCTGCTGTTCAAAAAAACTACGGAGCTAATGCAAGAACTTATTGCAACTGCCAGCACAGGAGGTGGCAATTAGTCCGCACCATGATACAGTAAGTGGATTTGGGGATCGTGAATAAAATAAGGAAGTCTCCAGAAAGAAAGGAGGCAGGCAGTCATCAGAAGAAATGATATTTTGATCTTTCTTTAACCAAAGAACAACCTCACTCATGGTGAAGCATGAGGGGACAAGTCAGCTTTTCACTAAAGCTTGATTTAAAACTCATAAAAATAAAAGGTAGCCCATTAGCAGCCTCAGTGTGGCCATAAAATTGTGAGAAAATTTGAAGAGAAGAGTGACTGGTTCAATTTAGTAAGAACATCACACTGCAAAATAAATACCTTCATCTCTTCCTCAAAACGGTTGTGTAAAAAGTAGCATAATGAAATATATCTTAAAAAAACTTGAAAGTGCATAGAACAACATTACTAACTGCCATTCCTGTTAAGTGCAGGTGGAAGCCCAGGGTGCCTGTGTAGGAACATTCATCTGCAAGCAACAAAGGGCCCATCACTTTCTAACAATGAAGAAAGCAGCAGGAAACACTCATATGGGTTTTGTCAGTTATCAATGTGCTTCTAGAAGAACGAATCTTTTCTAGGTGAGTTATTCTTTTAATAAATCACATTGCTACTGAAAGAAGCTATCAGCCAACGTCACTGCCATCAGAGTGCCATCAGAGCAAACTATCAGCACTGTCAGTTAGTAGGCAGAAGTCCTGTTGAAGTCTCATTAAATTACAACAAAATATCTCAGATGGTTTAGATCACATTGCACAGAGGGTATTTTACTGCTTAATTTTCTCTTCTCTTTATTTTGTCTCCTTGTAGGCTTTCACTGTCAGCTTCACTCAAGGCTCTGCAGAGTTTAAGCCAGAGCTCTGTAGGAGCAGGAGTCTGTCCCTCTTCTGCTGCAGAAGCTGGAACTGTCTTTAAAACATCTACACACTTCAAGGCTACACATTATCCTCCATCAGAGGCCACGGGTCAATCAAGTGAAGTGTTTGGAGAGAAAAGGAGACAAAAAAATTCCTCTTTCTACATCCACAACTAATCCTTCTTTTTAAGAAAAAGACTTCCCCAAAACCAGTGAACCTACTGAGCTATATGGAAAAAGTGATGAAAAAAGGAATAAGAAAAAAAGGAATAAGAAAAAAGGGAAAACAAAACAAAAATTGAAAAAAAAAAAATTAAAGAAAAAAGAGGATGCTTTTATAAAGATACAAATTATTGTTTATGACTCATGTAGTTGCAATTAGATATTACCATCAGACTACTTTTTCAGTGTTGATTGCTCTTTTTATTCCCTTCCTCCTGTTTTTCATACTATAATTTAGACAATGTTAGCAAACCAACCGCAAAAGCTTTTTAGCTTGCTTTTTTCAGGCCATGATTTTAAGGCAGAGCAGCAGTGGAGGAGCAATGAGGTCACAGTGCTATGAATAATCCTGCCATCCTGTCAAGCAACTTGTCAAGGAACTTCCTCTACATTGGTAACTAGAGGTCACTAGAAAATTGATGTGTCTGTATGGATTTTTTTTTTTTTTCTTTCCAATTAAAAAACTCTAGTAAATGCTTCTTCTGTAACTGCTGAGCTTAACACTTTCCAAAGACAAGGTGGATTTCAGGAGATTGTTAAAGCAGGGAGTCAGTTCATGTTAAAAATGTACCATTATTCAAAATGCTACAGGATATTTTCAGACAACCATTAAAAGTGGGTTCCTAAACCTCTTATTGGAAAAAAAGGGACACCATTTCTGCCATGAGCAATATACTTTTTGTAGAGAAGGAAAGCTTTAAGAAAACCTAATTTTCTCTCTTTTTATTTTTCCCTAATTATTTTTTATAATTAATTAGATCTTTTATAATTTTAAATAAGATTAAACTCAAAAAAATCTTCTTTGTTTGCTTAATGCAAGTCATGCCTTAACTGCAAATAATGTAATGGAGGCTTTGTTATCCTGTAGCCACATTACTCAGCTGCAACCATGGCAGAGGCTGTGATAATGTCTCATCACTCGAGGCTTATTTCACTTGCCTGTGACCACATTGCTGCTCACCTGAGAACACTGTTAACACCTAGATTTCAGTAGTGGTCTTTTGCCTGATGGTATCCAGTAATTCAGTGAGTGGCTCTTTCACCTTCTCTCCACTCATATTCTGCTCATCAGAAATAATACCTTGGTCCTGACCTTTCAGGTAAGGAATTAAAGTTATTAAAACACATATTCTTGTACACTGGTGAGAAGAGCCAAAATAACTTAATCATACTGATTCTTAAAATTAAAAAATTAAGAAAATAACGTTATTATTCCTTCCTGACCCTACAAGTTACTTAGCAAATCTTTAGGGGCCAAGAACTAGAAGGTGCATGCCTAAGACAATGCCTCTGAAAGTGTTTAAATCAGTTTACATGTAGAAGACTATAAAGTGTCCCTTGAGTCCTCATGGTCAATCACAGATGAAGCAAACTGCTTGCAGCCAAGTCCTAAGGCAACTTGCAACGGTGGTCCTAGCAATGCTCACTCACTCCAGTCCTCTTACAGCAGGGATTTTTGATTGCCCACAAAAGCTCATGCAAAGAGCCCTGTTTGCACAAATATAATGGGCACCACAGTGAAGCATCTCAAATGTCCCTAAGTCAGCAGTGGCCATCACTGATGACACCGTTTCACACAAGTTACACATACATGGAAAAAGGCCAATTTCCTTTCACCGAAGGAAGGTTGTACGACTACTGCGGGTCTGAAGAGGGCGTGTGTTGAGAACAGAATTCTTTTTAAATACTACAAACTGCTTTTTGAGACATAGGAAAGGAGTCTGATGGGGTCATAAGAGAACCAAAGTATGACCTTCTCAGCAGCTGAAGATAGAGAGCTTACAGCTTAGACTGGATTAAGTCAATGATTATAGGGTTTATCGTAGCATCGTCTTAGGCTGTAACAGAAAACGGAAAAATCCACGCTGCTGCTTATTTGTACTTCAGTTTGGAGGATTATGAAGATCTCATTTAACTACAAGTACTTGCTAATGATAAATTTCTGCAGTGGTCTGGCGGGGAGAAAAAGGATTTGCCTAAATGTAGTTCCTCGACACGGTGTACAGCTGTCTTTAGATGACTCCAAAAGAGAGATCCAGGGAGTGAGTTCTTTTCTCACAACTCACTTCAACTCAGTAAGTTACTTTGCAGTCCCATTATCATAACTGACAATTTAATTTGTTGCAGATGTTTTGAAGAAAGTGTAGAAATAATAAGAGAAAAAAAATCATTTAGAAAATCAGGTCCTAAACTATTTAATTTTAAAACTTTCTGAAGAAAGTAACAATAGTAAAATTCCTTTTTTTAAATGGTTACCTTTTCTATTTGTCTTCAAAACCCCAATATAGCTCTGACAAATAAAATTTTAGAAACTCATTGAGGAACCAAAATAAATACTGAAACTACGATGAGAAGTGTATTTTGAGTGAGATTTTTAAAATACATCTCTCTCTGAAGCTGCTGTTGCTGCTGTCCCAGCTGTAATACTGCTCTGTGCTAACACAGCAGAAAATACCCTGGATGAGAAAGCACAGCCAGTTTATTCTACTCTAAGAACTCATTAAAATGCCAAGAAGAGAGCACACACAGAGAAAAGTTCCTATCCACTTCTCACCAATCCAGGAGGACTGTTTTCTAGTTTGGTCAGAGTACAACTGCTAAAGATCATCCTTCTGTTAAGATCCAAAGCCAAATGACAAAGACAATGAAGTTCTGCATTTCATCCTGCAGAGAGGTATAACCCGTCTTGCTCAGCTCCCTATCCACCTCTGGGCACACCACTCTTACTTGCTGCAGTTGTCACCTCAGAGCAGTCTGGAAGTGCCATGAAATTGCATGTGGGGTGCTGGAGTTGCTTTAGTTATAACAATCATTCCTTTAATTAACAATTACTGAGTGCTATGTGAATTCTTACACAATAGTTAAGTAACTGTGAAAGGTCTCATTCGAGCTTACTAAATTTACATTTCAAAACTAGTATGAGCTTTAAGTCCCAAGGCTGAATCACTATTTGCTTAGAATGAACAATCCAATTTAATGAGAAAAATATAAATCAGTTTAAAACTGATTTTAAATCAAATTCAAAATAATGAAAATTGTGGCAGTTAAGAACTCAACCCATATTCAGTTTTGAAAGCTCGAATTTCTTTCCCAAAAGATGAGATACACGTGCAATAAATAAATAAATTTCAGGCTTCTACATTTTAGATCAAATCCAGGAGAAACCAAGAATAAGTTATTGTGTTCCTACATCCATTTCACTCATAGTAATGTTTTATCATAATGTTTTACTCATTATTAAGCTTTCAAGAAGTATGCTGAGAGGCATCAGCCTAATCTGTGAGCTCAGAATTATCTCTGAAGCTGAACTTCTACCCCTGAAGTTATCCGTGAAAATGCTCATTTTGCCTTGTAGCTTTACCTACAGAGCAAGGGTGTATCTCTGAATAGTGGACTAAAGCCAGATTCCTGCTTTCACTCTGACACCCTAAAGTCCTAACAGGACATTGAAATGTAACCCCATGAGAACTTGACATTGCTGGCTGCTTGTCTTCCACTGACCTATGTTCCTGGCACTAGACTGAGCACTAGCCCAACTGGCAATCATTTTCAATACTGGGTAAGCCTGGATGTATCCATACAATCATACTGGGGTCATTATTCCCAAAGTTCTTGTGTCTTAAATATTTTTAAAACAGTTTTCTGCAACAAAGACTTAAATTTTTTTCTTTCTTTTTCTGCCCATGTTGAGCAAGCCTAACAGCTTCAGAAGTTCAATTTTTCTTCTAAAAAAACCCAAACAAACAAAAAACCAAAAACATTGAGCTAAAATGGATGATTTTATCAAATTTGGTGTCTGCATTTTGCAGCTGTGTTAAAAAAAAAAGTCTATTTTTTAAGATAAATTTTGCTTTTATTCAAGAACAGTCTCATGTAATTTTAATACCTATTCATTCTGTTTCCCAGTGGTACAGAAATACATGAAAATGAAAAAGACAATAGGCAGTCTGGGAAATTTATTCATACTCAGAAAACATCTTGGAATGGCTTCCATTTAAATTACACACAAGGTTGCAAGTAGGATGGATTGTGAGAATTCTTTTATCCTAAAAAAATGTCTCTTTATCTATTTATCTGTGGTTCAGTTACTTCACTGATAAAAAAATGGACCTGCAAGCTCTTTCTGTCTGCATTAATCATATCCATTGTGGGTTCGAAGCACCCCTCCATAGGGCAAAGAAATCACAATTTATCATTCAGGATCAAGACAGTGAAATTAATGTTAGCTTTACTTCTTTCATTTACATACATTGAAATTTCTTCTCACTGTGCCCACTCATCATACTGGAGAAAAGCAGCTCTTATCCTTCAAGATTAAGACATTTTTTCCCTGTATTTAGACATGATTTCCAAATCTGAAACTATTTTCTTTGAATAACTTTCCTGAAACATGAGTTCAAGAAACTATGCGAGTCTCCTCTAAATGTTAAAAAAAGCCAAAAGCAAACACCCACCCCCAAGGCTCCCCAAAAAGACAAGAGGAGGAAGCATTTAGCAGCATCTTCAGAATAACTTCAAATTTTCATACTGTGAAAAACGGCAGTCGTGAACACAAACTAACTAAGCAACGCTTCTCTCTTCTGTATGTCAGGGAAAGTGAAGTTGCCTTCTCCTAACTCTAAATCACTGGCTATCTTCTTGTCAACGTATAGCTATTGTTTTTAGAAAACAACTTTTTAAAGGGTTTACTATAATAGTAATAATATTTGAGGGGAAAATTTTTCATTGGTAAAGACATAAGTAGGATATATGAGGAAAACATGTGGCCTCAACATATGCTTAGAAATTCTTGCTATTTAATAAAACAGAAGGTGATACTCAACAGGCACCCATGGATTCATTGAGCCATTACAATTTCAGCAACAAGAGGTAAAAATTTCAATATAAGAAAAAGCAGAAAATGCAGAGTCATACTGAGTGCAGATAACACAGTGTCTCACAATGTAGGAAAGGGCCCTTTGCAACTTGTTGTATACTTACATAAAATTAGTAACACTCATATAAACATAGTCTCAACATCTACCAATCTTCATTTAAAGCTATTATTGCAGGCTTGATTATAGACATATAAAATCAATACTTAGAAATGCATACTCAATTGATAAGCATTAATGCTAAGTTTCATTCTTTGGAAGGAGCAAAACAGGAAAGAAAAACTTACCGTTCTTCTTATAGAACATTATTTCTCCTTTGAATTCTATCTTTTCATCCAAGGATTTCTCAATTTGAAGAATCATCTGCTCATTTGTTTCAACACCAAGTAAAAATTTACAGCTGCAGCTCTTCTGCATGACTTCAGTTCGTGCAAAACCAGCAAGCTCACAGAAGCCATCTGAGCAGTAAACAATAGGGAATCCCTTAGCCACCTGAGCATTTGCAAGGATGAAGTTACTATCTGTAGAAGAACACAAAAGTAAAATATGAATTACAGCCTTGAATTGCACATGATTTGACATAATACTTCTTTTAATTTCATAGAAAGGAACTGCTGGACACGTGTTTAAAAGTGAAGTCCCAACTGCCTGCAAACAAGAACGTAATTTCTGGTTTTCGATCATTATTCTGAAATTAAATCAAGTCTAACCATCTACACAGCACTTTCATCCAATGGTTCTTCAAGGCTGTGTACAGCTTG